>CAUYQU010017171.1:0-33520 GCA_963574635.1 Cheracebus regulus | reverse complement strand
CAGGGAAAATGTGGCACATATACACCATGGAATACTATGCAGCCATAAGAAACGATGAGTTCGTGTCCTTTGTAGGGACATGGATGAACCTGGAAACCATCATTCTCAGCAAACTGACACAAGAACAGAAAATCAAACACCGCACGTTCTCACTCACAGGTGGGTGTTGAACAATGAGAACAAATGGACACAGGGAGGGGAGCATCACACACTGCGGTTTGCAGGGGAGAAACAGGGGAGGGACAGTGGGGAGTGAGGAGTTGGGGAGAGATAGCACGGGGAGAAATGCCAGATATAGGTGATGGGGAGGGAGGCAGCAAATCACACTGCCATGTGTGTACCTATGCAACAATATTGCATGTTCTTCACATGTACCCCAGAACCTAAAATGCAATAAAAAAAAAAAGACAAAAATTTAAACAGAACTCACCCTACACAAAACTAGAGTTATTTGTGTGTGAAGAAAATGGAATGGAATCCCCCCGTCTTTCTCTAAGAATTCTGTTACTTCAAGCATTCTGAAAGAGTATTGGTAGGATTTTAGAAGGCCACTCCACAACGTGAAGCATGTGAGTCGATAAGGAAAATCGCAGCTGAGCAACACCAGGACGTTCTTTCTGATTATTCCTCCTGTTCGAATGACCCAAGAGTAGAAGATGCTCCACAATTAAGGGGCACTTGATAGGCCAGAATAGTACAGATAATTTCCCTAAAGACAAATGAGGACAAAAAGGATGGGCTAAAAAAACATTTTTATGGGTGAAAACTTCCCAAATTTGGCAAAAAACATAAGCCTATGAATTCAAGAAGCTAAACAAACTTGAAACAGAATAAACTCAGAGACCTATGTCAAGATACATCATACATAGTCTTCTAAAAGAGAAAAAAGGTGGAAATCAACCAGAGAAAATAACACCTTACCTATACAGGAGAAAGATAATTCAAATGATAATGGGCTTCTCATCAAAACCACAATGGCCAGAGGAAGTAGCAAAACATTCTTCAAGTAAAGAAAGAAAAGAACTGTCAACTCTGAATTCTATATCTGGTGAAGATATCCTTTGGGAATGAAGGGGAAATTGAGACATTCTAAAATAAAGGAAAACTAAAAGAATCTGTCCCCAGCAGACCTATCCTAAAAGAATGGCTAGAGGAAGTTCTCTAACTAGAAGGGAAATGATAAAAGAAGTCATCTTGAAATATTAGAAAAGAACAACAGAAAGAGTAAAAATATGTGTGAGTATAAAAAACTTTCCTTCTCCTGAGTTTTCTCAGTCACGTTTGATGGGTGAGGCAAAAAAACTAACACTATCTGATGTAGTTTTCATTGTATATAGAAGAAATATTTAAGAAAGCTATAAAAGGGGGAGAGTAAAGGACACAAAGGGAGGTAAGGGTTCAACGTTTCATTTTAACTGGTAAAGTGACATACCAGTAGGTGCTAATTATATAAATATTACTTATTATACATACATATATACATATATACACCTAGAGCAACCATTTAAAAAGCTATACAAAGAGATATATGCAATCAAAAACAGAGGCCAGGTGCAGTGGCTCACACCTGTAATGCTAGCAGTTTGGGAGGCTAAGGTGGGTGGACTGTGCGAGCTCAGGAGTTTGAGACCAGCCTTGGCAATATGGCAGTACCCCATCTCTACAAAAAAATTAAAAATTAGCCAGGTGTGGTGGCACACACCTGTGGTTCCAGCTACTCAGGAGGCTGAAGTGGGAGAATAGCTTGAGCCTGGAAAGTGGAGGTTGCAGTGAGCCGAGATCACACCACTGCACTCCAGCCTGGGCAACAGAGCCAGACCCCATCTCTCGAAGAAAAGAAAAGCAGCTTCTTAGATGGAGATGATTATCCTGAATTACCCAAGGGATCTAAATGCAAAAAAAAATATCCGTATAAGAAGAAAGTAGGTGAGAAGTGACACAGAAGAAGGCAATGTCATGACTGAAGCAAGATGCTAAGCTGCTGGGTTTGAAGATGAAGAGAGGGTTCATGGACCAAGGAAATGCAGCTCTAGATGCTGGGAAAGGGAAGAAAAGGCATTATCTCCTTCAGATGGAGCATGGCTCACTGGACACCTTTATTTTGGCCCAGTGAAGCTTGATTCCAGACTTCTTCTAGAACAGTACAAGAATAAATGTGTGTTATTTTAAGCCACAAAATGTGTGGTAACTTGTTACAACAGCCTCAAGAAACAAAGACAGAACTAGGGTGCTGCTATAACAAATACCTAAAAATGTGGAACCAGCTTTCGAATTGTTAAGAAACACAGGCTTGAAGAGAATGCTACAGAAAGCCTAGATTGCCTTAAACAGATGGTAGAAATGTGTATGTTAAAGACTCTGCCACTGGCCAGGCATGGTGGCTTATACCTGCAATCCCAGCACTTTGGGAGGCCGAGGTGGGCAGATCACAAGGTCAAGAGATTGAGACCATCCTGGTCAACATGGTGAAATCCTGTCTCTACTAAAAATACAAAAATTAGCTGGGCGTGCTGGTGCGTGCCTGTAGTCCCAGCTACTCGGGACGCTGAAGCAGGAGAATCGCTTGAACCTGGGAGGTAGAGGCTGCAGTGAGGTGAGATCGAGCCACTGCACTCCAGCCTGGTGACAGAGGGAGACTCCATTCCCCCTCCCCCCTCCAAAAAAAGACTCTGCCACTGAGGACTCAGGAGAAGTGAGGAGCAGACTAGAAGAAGTCTGCATCATCTCAGAGAATACCTACATCATCATAAGCACACTGCTGGTAGAAAAATGGACATTTAATGTACTAATGGTAGGACTCAAAGAAATGAGCTACCTTTGGCGTGGCATGGTGGCTCACGCCTGTAATCCCAGCACTTTGGGAGGTCAAGGTAAGTAGATACAAGATCAGGAGTTCGAGAGTGGCCTGGCCAGCATGGTAAAACCCTGTCTCAACTGAAAATACTAAAAATTAGCCAGGCATGGTGGCACACGCCTGTAATCCCAGCTACTCGGGAGGTTGAGGCAGGAGAATCGCTTGAACACGGGAGGCAGAGGTTGTCATGAGCCGAGATCATGCCACTGCACTGCAGCCTGGGCAAACAGAGTTAGACTCCATCTCAAAAAAAAAAAAAAAAGAAGAAGAAGAAGAAGAAATGAGCTATCTCTTTTTAACAGCTATTACATACTAGCAGAAAGCATAGCTGAATTATCTCCTACAACTGTGTGAAAAGCAGATAATGTAAGTGATGAACTTGGATATTTGAGACAATTTCCAAGCAGAGTGTTAAAGGTGCAACCTGGTTTCTTCTTGCTGCTTATAGTAAAATGCAAAAGAGATAAGAGAAACTATTGTGCAAAAAGGAACGAGGACTTAATTTGGGAAATTCTGAGCCTGTCTGGATTGCAAAAGACAATAAAATTAGGAGATTCATTGGCAGGAAAAAGTGCTCTAAGGAAAGACAAGGGTGTGGCTGACCAATGTTTTGTTAGTATGTTGAAAAAATTAAAAGGTCAGAGTATTCATTCACACAGAAAGCTCTCTGAAGAGTTTACGCCTGTCACTCATGGATCCTCTCAACTCTCTCAGCAGAAGCCAGAAATAGAAACAGAACTGCACAGGGCCTTCTTGTCCACTGTGAAATACATAGGAGATCCACGAGGTTTTTGAGGATGTTATAAAAGTAGAATCTCCACCAGCATGGAATGAAAAAGACTCATTCCTATCAAAACTCCAGTAACTTTTTTTTTAAAGAGATAGCAAAGAGCATTCTGAAATTTGTAACGGCAAGTCAAAGGAATCAAAATAGCTAGAACAATTTTGAAAAAACACAAATTGGAGGAATTATTCTCAATTTCAAGGCTTACATAACTATATTATTCAAGACTGTGATGTTGGCAGAGGGACAGACACACAAATCAAAACAGAAGAGAACTCAAAAGATTCCACACTCATAGAGCCAAGTGATTTTTTTTTTCTTTTTTTGAGTGAGAGAGTCGCACTCTGTCGCCCAGGCTGGAATGCAGTGGTGCGATCTCAGCTCACTGCAACCTCTACCTCCCAGATTCAAGCGATTCTCCTGCCTCAGCTTTCCGAGTAGCTGGGACTATAGGCATGCACCACTGCACCCAACTAATTTTTCAATTTTTTTGGTAGACACAGGGTTTCACCATGTTGGCTCAGCTGGTCTTGAACTCCTGACCTCAGGTGATCTGCCTGCCTCAGTCTCCCAAAATGCTGGAGTTACAGGTGTGAGCCACCATACTGGCCTAGCCAAGTGATTTTTGATAAAGGTATAAAAGTAGTCCAATGGAGAAAGGATATTCTTTTCAATAAATGTTGCTGCAGCAATTGGCTATTCATAGGCAAAAGAATGAACCTTGAACCTTGACCTGCATCTCACATTTTATACAAAATTAACTCAAAGGAGATCATAAGTTTAAATGTAAAACTATAAAACTTCTTAAAGAAAACATAAGAGAAAAATCTGAGTGCTATGACTGAGAATCCATAAAAGAAAAAAAAATCAATAAATTGGACATCAATATTAAAAACTTTTGCTCTGCAAAGCATTAAAAGGATGAAAAGAGAAGCTACAGATTGGGAGAAAGTATTTGCAAGCTACATATCTGATAAAGATCTCATGTAGAATTTACATAGAAGACGCTCAAAACTCAATAGCAAAAAGCAAACGATCCAGTTAGAAAACGGGTAAACCACATGAAGAAGATATACAGATGCCAAACAAGCACATGAAAAGATGTTCAACATCACTAGTCATTAAATGCAAATTAAGACCATGATGAAATATCACTACACATCTATTCAGACAGCTAAAATTAAAAAGCAACAATAGGTCAGGCGCAGTAGCTCACACCTATGATCCCAGCACTTTGGGAAGCCAAGGCAGGTGGATTGTTTGAGCTCAGGAGTTCAAGACCAGCTTGAGCAACATGGCAAGAACCCGTTTCTACTAAAAATACAAAAAAATAGCCAGGCATAGTGGTGTGCACCTGTGGTCCCAGCTATTCGGGAGGATGAAGTTGGGAGGACCACTTCAGCCCAGGGGTTGGAGGTTGCAGTTAGCCAAGATTGCACCACTGCACTCCAGCCTGGGTGATGGAGCAAAATCCTGTCTCAAAAAAAAAATAAATAAATAAAAAATAACACAATACCAAAGTCTGGTAAAGAGATGGAGAATCTGGATCTCTCTTACATTGCTGGTGGGAACATAGTATGTTACAGTCCTCTGGAAAATAATTTGGCAGTTTCTTATAAAACTAAACGTACATTTATCATGTGATCCAGCAATATCACTCCTGGGCATTTATTCCAGAGAAATTAAAATGTATGTCCACACAAAAACCTGTACATGAATGTTCACAGCAGCTTTAATTGTAATATCCCAAGACTGGAAACAACCAAAGTTCTACAATAACTGGATGGATAAACTGTGATACATCCATACCATTGAATATTATCTAGCAATAAAAATGAATGAACTATTGGAACTATTGACAGACACAACAGTCTGATTGGATTGTAAAGGGCATAAAGCTGAATTTTTAAAATACCAAAAGCCAGAAAGAACCCCAGTCTCAAAAGGTTACATATTATATGATTTTATTTACATAACATTTCGAAATGACAGTATCACAGAGGTG
Organism: Cheracebus regulus; assembly: GCA_963574635.1. Lineage (NCBI taxonomy): Eukaryota > Metazoa > Chordata > Mammalia > Primates > Pitheciidae > Cheracebus > Cheracebus regulus. Next base: position 27,877 of record CAUYQU010017171.1, on the reverse strand, counting down.
GAAAATGGATTAGTCATTGTTTGGGGTTTAGGAGTTGAGGAAAGGACATCTGCGGTAGTATGAGGGAGACTGAGGCCTTTGTGGTGATGGAACAGTTCTGTGTCTTGATTGCAGTGGTGGCTACATCAATCTGTGCATGGGTGATAAGATGACACAAAACTATACACACACCTTATACCAATGTCAGCTTCCTGATTTTTGATACTGTATTGCAGTTACGTAAGATGTAACCAGTGTGAGGAAATGGGTGAAGGGCAAGTGAGACTTTTCCATACAGTTATCTTTCCAACTTTCTGTGAATCTACAAAGTAATTCAAAATAAAGTTAAAAAAAAGAGTCAGGCCAGGCATGGTGGCTCACGCCTGTAACCTCAACACTCAAGGGGAGTGAGGTAGGAGGACAGCTCTATGAAAAATAAAAAGGAAATTAGCCAGACATGATGGGGCTTGTCTGTGGTCCCAGCTACTGGGAAGGCTGAAGTGAGAGGATCATTTGAAGCCTAGAGTCCAAGGCTACAGTGAGCTATGGCGGCATCACTGCACTCCAGCATGGGTGACAGAGCAAGACATTGTCTAAAAAAAAAAAAAAAAACTTAAAAACAATCTTTACATTACCTAAGGTAAGGAAAAATCAGGTGTTTCCTATACCCTCATGACCAGAGAGAAGGACTTGCACATCAGACCTCCAGTCATACAGGTCCTGGGAGCCATCCCAGGAAAAAACAGCAAAGACAAAGCAGAGTACATGGCAAACAGCTTGGTCTCTCCTGCTACGGTGCCCTTCACAGCCTCTGACTGGGATGTGATCAAGGTGCTAATGAAACACCAGCTGCAATTCCAAAAGCAGAAATGTCAAGGTACATCACAGAAGGAAGACTGGGGCTTAGTCATTTCAAAATGTGATACTAAATGAGCACCTGTCAATAATGCCGCCGTCTCTATTCTCCTCAAAGCAAGTGCCTCCTGTTTCCCCCATATCCCTGTCATAGTGATGACACCTGCTGAAGGGAGGAGTCATTAACATTCTAACATACAGAGAAGAATCCCAGGCAAATGTTACTCTGAAGTGCTGTCTTAAAACTGAACCAATTTTATATAACCATTATATATTATTATAATTCATTATAATAAAGTGTTCCACATTTTCAAGTGATGGTTAACTCTTATTTGACAAAACAGCTAACATGACAAAAGAACATTTTAAAAGGCAGTTTCAAACAACACTCCAGTTGGCCTGCTCATAATAATCAATCAATAATTAATAAATGTAAAGTGAACTAAACACTCACTGACAGCCTTTACTGACACGTAATTTTTTTCCTTCATTTTTTGAAGCAACCAAAAATGAGTAAGGATGTTTCACTTCTTCTCCTCTTAAATGGAGATTAGGTACTTATGCCCAGGTTAATTCTCCAGAATTGCAAAACAGATCATGTGTATAACTACAGCAGTCAAATCATCAAAACCTATGAATGATGCAAATAATGTCTTTTCAGCTTTCACATATATAATCCTCACTGATTCACAACTGTATCCTACTCACATATTTTTACAATGCACAAAAAGCAATAAAAAAAAATATGCTCATGGAGAAAAAGCAAATGAGAAGCTGTACTCAAACTCTTGGACTGAAGCAATCTTCCTGCCTCAGCCTCCTGAGCAGCTGGGACTACAGACATGCACTATCATGCCTGGCTAATTCTGCTTCTTAAACACAAAGATGACCTGAATGCTATTAAGAGGCTTGAGTTGGTAGGTATATATGGAATGTGTACACATTTCCTGAAGAACTATTAACAAAAGTGTGATACTGGTGCAAAAATAGGTGGAAAAAAAATCGATGAAACAGACTGTAGAGCCTAAAAAGTAAACCAATCTGTGTGTGTGTGCGTGTGTGTACACACACACATTTTTTGTTTGTTTTTTAGAGGGAGTCTCGCTCTGTTACTCAGGCTGGAGTGCAGTGGCGCGATCTCAGCTCACTTCAACTTCCACCTCCCAGTTCAGGCGATTCTCCTATCTCAGCCTCCTGAGTAGCTGGGATTACACAGGCACGTGCCACCACAAGCGGCTAATTTTTGTATTTTTAGTAGAGACAGGGTTTCATCATGTTGGTCAGGCTGGTCTCGAGCTCCTGACCTCGTGATCTGCCTGCCCCGGCCTCTCAAAGTGCTGGGATTACAGGCGTGAACCATCGTGCCTGGCCAACAAAATGTGTATTAAAAGTGTTTAAAACAACAGTCTCTTCAACAAATGACGCTGGGACACCTGGACGTCCACATGCAAAAGAGTAAGATTAGACCCTACCTTATCCCATGTACAAAAATTAACTCAAAATGTGTGAACAACCTAACCTAAAAGCCAAGCTGGAAGAGCCTTAGAAGGAAAGACAATGGCAGCTCTTGTGATCTCAGATGTGGCAATGCACTGTTAGATGTGACAGCAAAAGCACCAGCAACAAAAATATGTAAAAAGTAGACTTCATCAAAAATTAAAATTTCTGTGTATCAAAGGACATTATCAAGACAGTAAAAAGTCAATCCACAGAATGGCAGAAAACATTTGCAAATCATATCTGATAAAGGTCTCGTATCCAGAATACATTTTAAAAACTCTTATAATGCAACAAAAAGACTAAAAAATCCTATCAAGAGATGGGAAAGAAATTGAATAGACAATTCTCCAAAGAAGATATACAAATGGCCAACAAGCACATGAAAACCTGCTCAACATGAGTCATTAGGACATGCAACTCAAAACCACAATGAGATTCCACTTCATACCCACTAGGACGGCTATATTCTAAAAAACATACTAACAAGTGTTGGCAAGGATGTGGAAAAATTTGAACCATCATAAATTGCTGGTGTGAATGGAAAATGGTTCCATTTTGTCACTATGGAATACAATTTAGTGGCTCTCCAGAAAATTAAACATAGAATCACTATGTAACCCAGTAATTCTACTTCTAGGTATAAGCCCAAAGAGCTGAAAACAGGTATCCAAACAAACATGTACACAAATGTTCACAGCAGCATGACTTACAATAACCAAAAGGTGTAAACAACCCCAAATGTCCATCAATGGATAAATGGATGACAACTTGCAGTATTTCCTTACACTGGGACATTCAGGTAAGAAGAATAAACTACAGCACTTTGGGAGGCCGAGGCAGGCGGATCACGAGGTCAAGAGATCGAGACCATCCAGGCCAACATGGTGAAACCCCGTCTCTCCTAAAAAAGACAAAAAATTTAGCTAGGCGTGGTGGTACGCACCTGTAGTTCCAGCTACTAGGGAGGCTGAGGCAGGAGAATTGCTTGAACCCAGGAGGCGGAGGTTGCAGTGAACCGACATCGTGCCACAGCACTCCAGCCTGGCACCTGGTGACAGAGTGAGACTGTCTCAAAAAAAAAAAAAAGAAGAAGAAGAAGAAACTACGGATATGTTACAACATATATGAAACTTGAAAATATTATGTGAAGTAAAAGAAGTCAGATACTGCATGATTCTATTTATGTTAAATATCAGAAAGGGCAAATCTATAGAGGCAGAAACCAGAGTAGCCAGTGGCTGGGGTTGGTGTTAAGGACTGATGCAAACAGGAATGAGGGATCTGTTAGGGTGATGAAATGTTCTAAAATTAGGTCAGGCGATGGCTGTAATTCCAAAATGAATTATTAACCAATTATTAATCCATCATTATTGAACAAAATACTGACCTCAGGGATCTACCATCTCAGCCTTCTAAACTGCTGCGATTACAGGCATGAGCCACCACGCCCAGCCTGAAAATTTAAAATTAAAAAATAAAAAAGACTTTGTCTTTAAACAAAGAAAACTCAATCTGAAACATTCATCCCTAGGTGGCCCTGAACATAAACTCATGTCACTAGCTTGGCAAACCCTATCTTAAAGAAGGTGTTTTTTAAAAATAAAAATAAAAAATAAAAAACAATGCATCTGTGATTGGCTTCCTTTTTAAAACTGGAAGGCTCTGAGAGGTCTCCATAAAGATCTAGACATCCTCCCATATTTATCACACACCCACACCCACAAACAATATTCCCTGCAATGCTTTGATTAGAAAGTTGGTAGGTTACTTCCAAGATTAAAAAAAAAAAAAAAAGCAAGCAAGCACTGGAGTTACTTTCTCATTCCTTGCTAGGAAGCCTGAACCACAGCTCTGTCTGCCACAGATTGGATACAGCTGTAGAACATCTGGCATTCCGTTTCTCATTCACAAACATCTAAAAGGTGGAACACGTGAGGAGTTTAATGTTTAGATGAGGGTGGTGAGGTGGGAGAGCACTATTTTAGGGCACGGCAGGCAAACTGGAGTGGAATCCATCTGGTTTTTATCTCACAGTCCAGGAAAGACGGTGAAGCTGGCAGTCTGGGCTCAAGCCCCAGTGAGGATACTTCCAGCCATTCCACGGCTAATGCTCTGATGAACTTTTTAGTTCAGTTGCTTCCCAAAATTTCAACCCATGTTGTGAGGTTTTGTACTCCCAACTCTGATTCTCAGTCAGCATCTCAAAGTAAAGCAACACAACATCTCAAAGACTGTAAGAACTTGAAGGTTCCTATGTAGCAGAACCTGAGCAAGGAAGGATGGCATTTTTAAAGCCCTAGAGACTGGTTTAAGAGCAAAGGGCTGGCACATGGTGTGCTCTCTCTCTGTTAAACCCATGAAATGACAGAAGAGGCTTTTTAAAGAATAAAAAATCACCAACAGCTGAGAAATGCTGAAATCACTATTAAAAAAAGAAAGCAGATAGGAACAGATTGATGGAAAAGTTGAATTCAAAGAAAAACACATGCAGAAGATGGTTGTAAAGTTAGCATTTTGAAGGAATTTTAAGCCTCAAGTCAGTGGATACAACGCATGTAAATGGTTTCTTTTAAAAAAGTCAAATAGTACTGAAAGGCTCATAATGAAAAACATATGTTCATCTCAATCAATGGAAAATAGCATTTGATAAAATTCAACAGCCCTTCCTGATTTAAAAAAAAAAAATCAATTAACTAAGAATAGAAGATGTCTTAACCTAAGTGAAGGACCTCTGGCAGAAACCTACAACAAGCATCAGACTTGGAAGCGTTCCCACTACAGACAGGATCAAAACGAAGATGCCACTATCAAGGCCCTTACTCAACACAAAAGGTTTTAGGCAACTTTGCGAAGGCTGGAAAACCTCTGGTTGGGGCCCAAGCTAGCAAACCAAAGGGAAGCATTTACAACAACCATGTTTTCAATAATTAGCAAGTTTATATTCCTCTACCCAAACAGGTTGTCAAATTATTTGTGTATGTTCCAAGCCAAGACAATATCTCATAAACTTTACTGAAAATATTCCTGAACATGATGGTTTCCGAAGCAGAGAATTCCACAGTGAATGTGAACACGTAACCTTACTGGACCTTGGCTGAATAAGGATATACAAGCGTTCACTTTCTGGAGAATGAGAATCTCTGATGTTTGCCTCAGGCCTGTGTTTAATTATGAAAATGTTGTAGGTGGGCTAGATTTCAGCAACAACCAGATAATTGCTGGGGTTCACTCTGATTCAGGTTCTCTTATTTAAAAAGTGTTTGTTAATAATGAATGTGGAAATGGGAAGCTTTCCCTTATTTTATGTTCTTATTTAAGTATTTAACTGTAGTAACCCAAGGCTTACAAAAGAATGGTCAAAGAAATTATCTTCTTGATTCTCTATTCCTTTTCATTACCTCTAGCCATTTCTGGTCACCTTATTTCCAGTTTCAAAGAGGCAAGTTAAAGAGAATGAACACATAAGTACAGCACATTTATAAAAGAAAATTGTGTGTCCCTGGCTTAGAGGAACATTTTCCGTTTTTTATATACATTTGCTTTAAAGCTTATACTTTTCCATGTACATGGGACAGAAGAACATATGTAATGTGCCCTCTGGCCAGGGCTCTGTTCAAAATACTCAGTTCCAAATATGGAGTCTTCTGGGAGGAGGGGAGGAGTTGGAAAGAAGTCTTTGTGAGAAAATCAAGTTCTCAAGTTGTGTGGGAGGGTAGGATTCAGGGGTCAGGCCACACTGAGAGATCCAGGCTGGAAGCAAAGAAACTCCCCCCAAATGACCTTAAAAACAAAAAACGAACAATTTTAACACAAGTGGAGGAAGCAAAAGAACTTCTTATCTGCATCCAAACCATGCTCAACTTTAACATTTCGCTTCTGGAAATCCAGGCTGTCTCCTGCTCTGAGCAGGGTCCTCCCACAATTTCCATCAACTCCTCCCACAGACCAGATCCACAAAAGGATTCCCTCACACTCAAGAACACAGCTGTGTTTTTAAGAATGTAAAATCTTTCCTTTTTTCAATAGATTTCTTCCTTCCACTTAATCTTATCTTCTTTTCCTTTATCCCTCTGGTAGGAAAAAATAACTAATTTTGTTAGACATTTTTATTGGTAATTAGTGAGTTATTGAGGATGCAGTCACAAGAAAAACATAAAGCATTGTGAAATCGCTGTCCAAGCCCCTTCATTCTGAAGGCTCCTAGGGCACACATGAATAGGATACAGAGAGCCACTGTGTAGACACAGGAAAACAACCACATGCTCTCTGAGCACAGGGAACAGATGTTTAACAGCTGTCTAGCAACAGAATAAAATAGTGGAACAGAAGGTAAAACCTGAATTAGCCAAATAAAGTGTAGAGGACCTAAAGATGAACCATGTCGTTATCAAAGCTGGCCAGAATGCCAGCGTCCCCTTACTTGCTTCTCTTCATCTGCTACTCCTCTATAGCCCAAGAAAGAAAAGCAATTACACCTAATTTTACATGTCTAAATAATGACAAAACATTTGTTTCTAGTTTTAAAACACAGTCTCTTTAACCTTATAAAGAAATTATAAGGTTAAATTACATCGCTACTATCTGGTGTGCTCATCTTCCTATGAGACATACGGAATAAAGAAAGCGTGCTTGCTGCAGCAGACTTCAGAAACAAGCAACAGTGGGTCCACCACTCCACTCCACCCTTACAAACCTGTGCAAGTTATCTGATCTGCTTAAGCCTCAGTTTCCCATGGGCAAGTAGGGCTTATAAAACTTTCTCAGGGCTGGGCAGGTAGCTCATGCCTGTAATCCCAGCACTTTGGGAAGCCAAGATGAGTGGATCACCTGAGGTCAGGAGTTCAAGACCAGCCTGGCCAACATGGTGAAACCCTGTCTCTACTAAAAATACAAAAATTAGCCGGGCGTGGTGGCAGGTGCCTGTAATCCCAGCTACTTGGGAAGCTGAGGCAGTAGTTACTTGAACCTGTGAGGCGGAGTTTGCAGTGAGCAGAGAGCATGCCACTGCACTCCAGCCTGGGTGACAGAGACTCAGTCAAAAAAAAAAAAAACAAGGATTATCTCAGTGTGGCTTGGTAGCTGACACTTGAGGTCAGGAGTTCCAGACCAGCCTAGCCAACATGGTGAAGTCGCCCATTAAGTACTCCTGTCTCTACTAAAAATACAAAGTCAACCAGGTGTGGTGAAGCACACCTATAATCCCAGCTACTAAGGAAACTGAGGTAGGACAATCTCTTGATCCCAAAAGGCAAAGGTTACAATGAGCCCAAGACTGTGCCACTGCACTCCAGCCTGGGCAACAGAGTGAGACTCCATCTCAAAAATAAATAAATAAAAATAAAAAATAAAATAATAAAAAAAAGAACCTATCTCAAGGGTGGCTATGAGAATTACAAACTCAGTCCAAATGGAAAGTGAAGCATGTAACCATTATTATTGTTGCTATTATTGTTCTGATTAAGTACTATTAACATCGGTGCTTCAGCTGGAAACTTACAAGGAGTATCTCCATAAAGCAGAGTCTCAGCACCTAAAGTTAAAATACCTATGCCCATTCTACTGGGGAGAAAAGGGAACTTGAGCTGTATGGAATAACCAATACAAATCCCAAAGAGACAAAACTAGTCAAAAATAAAAACTTGGAATTCTAATTTTCATTCTACTTACTCTACTGGCCACCAGACTTAAAATTCTGTGTCTTAAGGGACTGAAATGCATCATGAAGAATAATCATCAGAGTAGGGTATACATGGTGAAAAACCATAAGAGACCTAAGCATCCGCAATACTAGACACAGCAAGTTTCAGGTAACAGAATACAAGGCAGCCATTTAATGACAATGTAAACCTTTACTGACTGAAAGGAAGTCTACAGCATAATAGTCAATGAAAAAAATGGTTACAACACCCTAAGTACATAAAATTCTGTATTTTGAAAAAAGTTATACAAACCAAAGGTTGATAACAGAATTATAGGTAGTGTTTATTTTCTTTTTGTAATTTTCAATAATTTTTTTAGGTGCCTGTACTTTTACAATCTCAGGGGGAAAAGTCAATAATGCCACTTTCATCTTAAAATCAGTGATTTTGTGGCTCCACACAGAGCTGCTCTCACAGACTTCCCACTGTGCCTTTACTTTCCCCCCAGCCACTCCAGCCTCATGGCTCCCTGAGTTACCCAGGCCTTTCCCCCTCTCACCTGTACCAAACCATGCCTTAGACTTCATCAAACACTACTGCCTGCCTGCTCTCTCCAGACAATTGTCTGCAGTCAGATGATGCCTGAGTGGGCATGGGCACAGGGCTTCTGCCCTCCTCATGCTTTCTGTTTAGTAGGTAACACAGCACTTAACACTCAAATATATAATTTCAAAACACTGATAAACTCTACGAGAGAAAAGGGAAAAGGGACCTGGAGGAGGAGTAGGAGGTGGCCAGACGACGAGTGGGGACTAAGAGAAGAGCCTCCTGAGCAAAGGAAACAGCACGAAGAAGACTCCAAAGAGCTCTGCAGGAAGGCAGAACCTGCCTGCTCACAGCTCAGGTGACATGAGGACAGGTGTCTCAGTCTCCACAGGGTGGTGAGGCAAAGGTGTCTCCCAGGGAGCCTCACCCAGCGATGCTCATCTCCAGGATTAGTTTACATGCCAGGAACAGACCCACCTCTCAGGTACACACACATTAAGTACACTGAAGAAACGTATGTATCCAACCAGTGTGCCCACGTATAAATTAACAATAAGAAATAACAACTACCAAACAAATTTTAGTCTTTGGGCATATAGTGTACTGCATTCTCTCAATGCTAATTGATCAATTCACAGGGACAAATATAAACTTACCACAAGTAAGAGATTCCTAGAAATTAACATGATCACTATCTCCCAAGTGAGAAGCCTGTTTAGAATTAGAAAATTGTCATGTGAGCACATGATCAAACCAAAGGACAGGAGATCATCCAACGTGGATACACCCGGGAGGTCACTCTCCCTGGGCTCTGTCCAAGTGGCGTAGGGGAGCATAGGGCTCTGCCCCGTGATATACAGTCCCTTTTCACAACGTTGGAGATGAAGCTGGGCCTTGAGTCTGCGCCTGCATATTCCTACAGCTTCCCAGAGTCCTCTGGACAATGACTGGGGAGACAAACCATGCAGGAAACAGCCTTCTAGAGCACCGAATCTGGACTGAAGTCTTACATGTTTCAGAAAAATTGACCAAAAAGTAGCCAGGCATGATGGTAGGTAGCTTTATTAATTTTCAAAGAAAAAAAAATTAAAAGGACAGGAGATAAAACAATGGTTTAAAGGCATCGGGACCCCAGCCTCAGGCACCCTGCTAATATCCCTGAATCTTCACTGTCAGGACAGGCTCTCCAATGAAGCTGACCTCCTGAGGCTGTGCTACAGTTCTGTCTCACCTCTGCGCCAATCCTTTCTTTCAGCTGACATCCCCCAAGATGGCACATTCTTTCCTTGTCTCTGTCTTACTGCACAAGCAGCCAACCATTTTCTTCCAAGAAGGAGAGACTGTACTGGTTTTAAAGTGTGGATTTTACTGTCTGTAATCATTAGAATGGAATCAATTTCCCCTCACGCATAAACTCTTTGAAGGTACCTCATTGCACTCCTGAAAAGCTGACAAGGGGCTCTACCAAATTCTCTAATCCTAAAGTTCTTCTCTGGCCATAACCTGCAACAATCTACCTGTTCTGCTTTCTTGCCCCCATCTGCACCTGAGTTGTTTTTTTGTTTTTTGTTTTTTGTTTTTTAAATAGAGATGGGGTTTCAACATGTTGGCCAGGATGGTCTTTATCTCCTAACCTTGTGATCCACTCACCTCGGCCTCCCAAAGTGCTGGGATTACAGGCGTGAGCTACTGCGCCCGGCCTGCACCTGAGTTTTAAATTTGCCTCTTTTCCTGATCTCTCTGCACCCTCAAGACTTTGCTTCCCTCCCAGATCAGCAACAAGATGTACCTTTTTTCAATGGCTGTCTTACCTTTTACCCTTCCACTAGACCCACTGCCAATCCCCAATCCTTGATAAACATCACCACTCTTAAACTCATTCCAGACATACACACAATTCTGGTTATTACTGAAACAAACCAGCAGGCTAACTGGTTTTCCAATCTTGGGAGTACCAGAGCCAGATTCAAGGAGGCCTTAGGAGTTGCAACAAGAAGCAAGCTCTGGGTCTGACTGCTGGCCTTGGGGATACCCTACCTGGCACTCCCACTTCCTATTCTCCATCTATTCTCCCAACTGCCATTCCCCTGCTTCTGCTAAGGCCACCAGGAGCACAGTGAAAAGTGGACCACATGGCCTGTACTGATGTACTACTTGCCACCACAGAAGCAAAAGAGCCAGGCCCTGGTTCTCCCTGCACCCTCCTGTTGTAAACCTGCCCAATCACAGAAGCCCAAGCTTCTGCCCAGGGCATAGACCAAAAACAGTGTGACAAGAAACGGGCAATTTGGAAATCATTTTGCCAGTGCCAGCAACAGGCAGAACTGTAGCAATGGTGGCTGTAGCAGCAGCCACTGGGCAACCTCAGCCAGACTGTGTGGTCTTGGCTGTGGCTGTGGTTCTGACTGACCTGCTTCCCTCATCTATGGTCAGTTTTCTGGGCGTGGCTCTCTACACTTCCTATAGGTTCTGTAACTTCCCCCATACCCTTCCAATTATTTCCTTATACACTTAAATTAGCCAGAGTCATTTTCCGTGATTTGCAATTAGGAGCCTCAACTGTACGTCCACTTGGGTGCCAGCCTCTTAGCCATAGTATTTGGCCCCTCCTACCTCCCTGCAGCCCTCTGCCCCTTGTCTCACTTTGAAACCACTCTCTGCCACTTCCACTCTCTTACCTTTACAGTCCATTCTCTCTCAGCCTCCTGGTATCCCAGGATTCCTCTTTCTTCCCAAGCGCCTTAAATACTGCTGCTCCCTAGGCTTCATTCCAGTTGTCTACCTTTCTCATTCTAAACTTTCTCTTATTTCAGTGCTTTCGCAACTTCAACTATTACCTAGGTTTTCAGTATACCAGTATAATCAATCCCAGCTAGACATCTCCAACAGGACTGCAGATATAGCAGTATGTCCAAAAACTAATTCATTACCTCATCCTGTACAAACAGTTTCTCCTACTCCATGCCTTCAAGTCTTTACTGTCTACCAAGTTAGACAAGCTCTGGCTCTGATCCATATTTAAGAGATCATCAAATCCTGCCAATTTTACCTTCGTAACAAGTTTTTGCTTTGTTTAAAACAATCTGTCTCTACATCACAGTTCCAGTGCTTACCCTGTTTCAGGATGTTATCATTAGTCCCATCTTTATAACCAGTCAGTTTGAGCTGCTGTAACAAAATGTGGAAGACTGGGTGGCTTGTAAACAGAAATCTATTTCTTACAGTTCTAGAGGCTGGGGAGTTCAAGATCAAAGTGCTGGCAGATTTGGTGTGTGATGACGGCTGCTTTCTGGTTCTTTCCCAGCAGTCTTTTCTCTGTGTCCTCACAGGGTTGAAGGGGCAAGGCAGCTGTCTGGGGCCTCTTGTATAAGGATCTCATTCATGAGCTAATCACCTACAAAGGCCCCACCTCCTAGTACCATCTCCTCAGGGCTAGGATTTCAACAGGAGTTTTGGGGTACATTAACATTCAGTCCATTACAACATCATATCATCATCTTTCTAAATCGCAGAGCTGATCAACTATCCAGGAACCTTTATCCAGTGCAGCAAGAGCCTTGTGAGGGGGACCTTCCCATGTGTTAGAGGCCACTGGAGATACCTGATAACAAGGGAGGGTTCTAGGGTGGCCCTCCCTTAATTATGCAAGGATCAGGGAAGGAGGCACCTACTGCCCTGGAAAAAAGTATCTTCTAGGTTCTGACCAAGGATTGCCTTCCCGAAAATTCAAAACTCACTGGCCAATTCCGCATCTGAGCCTACTGGAGGAAAAGGAGAAACCCCCTCAATCCTTCCCATTAGAAGTTCAAAATGAACATAATGTACTGATGTCCCCAGCTGAGGTCTGCTGTAGGCAAGGACATCAAAAGCCCCACAGAGGAAGTCACCATGGGAGGGTGACTCAGGCTCAATACCAAGGTCTGGATGCTCATGAAGAGAGCTGGTCTCAGGACATCTGACACCTATGACTGGAAGCCCCTGGGGACAAAGTGACCTGTCATGCAGCTGTGATTAGGGAATAAGAGCTGGGTGCATGAGAGCAAACTGAAGGAGCTATAGCTCTAGGGCCCTCCAGCTCTCCCACCACACAGTAGGACTAACCCCTTTGAACATGATGAATCCTTGCAGCTCTACAGGACAATTCTAGGTCAAGAAAAGTCAACCTGAAGGGGACATTGGACTTCCTGCTAATTGGTAACAAGACAGCTTGAGCAATTTGTTAAAAATAGTAACAAAAGCCTGGGTGCAGTGGCTCATGCCTGTAATCCCAGCACTTTGGGAGGCCAAGGCAGGTGGATTGCCTGAGCTCAGGAGTTCACAAACAGCCTGGGCAACACAGTGAAACCCTGTCTCTACTAAAATACAAAAACTAGCCGGTCGTGGTGGTGGGTGCCTGTAGTCTCAGCTACTTGGGAGGCTGAGGCCAGAGAATCACTTGAACCTGTGATGCGTAGGTTGCAGTGAGCCAAGATCGCGCTACTGCACTCCAGCCTGGGCAACAGAGCAAGACTCTGTCTCAAAAATAATAGTAATAACAAAAATACGAGATTTGGCCCAAGCTGGTAAAGAAAGTCATTCAGTTATCAATAGTTCTTCCCCAGCTATGTACCAAAAGAATGAGAGCATCTGACCCCTCACTTAAGTGCCTCGGATCTGGTCCTAAATGATGTTCCCAATTTAGTGCCTCAGATCTGGTCCTAAATGTTTCCAATTTCATGTCCCACCCATGCCTCATTCCCCAAGAACATCATGCTCCTCTGCCATGCACAGGTATATTTCCTCCTCACAGAATGCCTGTCGCTCATCGTTTAAGGGTGGATGACCACCTTTTCCAGCACCCCGCTAATCCCTGCAGTCAGAACTGCTTAGTACGCTGGGCGCGGTGGCTCACACCTATAATCCCAGCACTTTGGGAGCCCAAGGTGAGCGCATCATTTGAGGTCAGGAGTTCGAGACCAGCCTGGCCAACATGGTGAAATCCCATCTCTACTAAAAATACAAAAATTAGCTGGGTGTGGTGGTACATGCCTGTAATCCCAGCTACTCAGGAGGCTGAGGGAGAATTGCTTGAACCTGGCAGAGGTTGCAGTGAGCCGAAATTGCACCACTGCACTCCAACCTGGGGGACAGGGTGAGATGCTATCTCAAAAAAAAAAAAAAAAAAAAAGTACTGCTTAGTGCTTGCTAGATCATGCAGTACATCTCAGCCAGTTATTTCCACAGCACCCTCACGAAGCTCCCTAAGAAAGGCCACTAGGTCTTTCCTAACTCTGTAATTCTCAGAAACCTACCACGGGTTCTTTCTTATACATAAGAGTCATTAGATACTATGCTGAAATAAAAAATACAAAATGCCACATGTGAGCAAAAGCAATGCAACAGCTGGTAGTATCTTGCCACTCATTTACACAGTTTTTTCAAGTCTAGAGATCAAGCAAATTATACAGCCGTTAGAGATAGAAGCCCCTTTCAAATATGAAGTTTCGTATTCTCCTCTCCACAGCTCTATACTATCAAAAGAAGAAAGTCTCCCCCTATCAAAACAAAACAACAAGTATAATCAGTACAGGTCAGCAGCTCCAAATCTATTACTGTAAAGAAATTGTTTTCAAATGTTTTTAACATTTCTTCACCTAGGATTTCCCGTTCCTTAAAAATCAAACCAGCCTAGCCAATTCAGGAAGTCACACATCTATATCCTTACAACAACTAAGAGCTTCAGCAAATCTGACTACCTGGTACTTAACTAACTACTCTAGGATTACATCCTAAAGTATGAAGACAGCTGAGGAATCTTAAACTATATCATGTAGACACAGACAAGGGTTTTAGAAATGTTAATACATAGAATATATTAACAGCAAATAACCCTTTTTTTTTCCCCCAGACAGAGTCTTGCTGTTGGAGTACAGTGGTACAATCTCAGCTCACTGCAGCTTTGACCTTCTGGGCTCAAACAATCCTCCTACCTCATCCTCCTGAGTAGCTGGGACCACCGGCATGCACTATGCCTGACTTTTTTTTTTTTTTTGTACAGACAGGGTGTTGCTATGTTGCCTAGGCTGGTCTTGAACTCCTGGGCTCAAGGAATCTTCCCACCCTGGCCTCTAAAAGCAGGAATTACAGGTATAAGCCATTGTGCCTGGCCCGCAAATAACTATTTCTTATAATTAAGTCCCTTTTTTTTTTTGAGACGAAGTCTCACTCTGTTGCCCAGGCTGGAGTATGGTGGCAAAATCTCAGCTCACTGAAACCTCCACCTCCTGAGTTCAAGCATTTCTCCTGCTTCAGCATCCCGAGCAACTGGATCACAGGCGCATGCCACCATACTCAGCTAATTTTTTGTATGTTTTCTACAGACGGAGTTTCAGCACGTTGGCCAGGCTGGTCTTGAACCCCTCACCTCAAGTGATCCACCCACCTTGGTCTCCCAAAGTGCTGCAATTACAGGTGTGAGCCACTGCACCAGGCCAAGTCTCCATTTTTATGACAGTGTACCTGTTACATACAAAGTAATGTTTCAAATAAATTTTCAAAATTTACAAATTTCCCAATTAATGTTCTACAAAGGCTCTCATGGTCAATAGGCCTAGATCTGAGGTCTTCTGAGTTTTGGTGAAATGTATTTCTTTACACAACAGCTCACAGAAGGCCCATGTCAAAGCCGAGGAGTAGTTGTTGGAGAAGCAGCTCAGAGAAGTCCTGATCAAAGGAGGTATCACTTAGAGCAGGAGCTGCTCCTACCATCAACACCTTGGCAGGTGTTGCTTCAGGTCTCCCAGAGCAAGTTCTACATAAACTGTCTTCTCAATCCACTTTTAGACTAGAACTGTTGGTCTGTTAGGCAATGGAGGCACAAGTGCAACAACACTGCTGCAGGGAACAGTTGCCTGGCGAGCAGTCAGAGCTACGTTAGTTTTCAGAGGACAGCTCACAACCCACTGAAAAAGGCTGAGAAAAAAATCTACTACATTGACGAAATTAGTTACAAAGGAAGCACCCACCTTTTCCCATCCTACTCTGATTTCTATTAAAAAACACACATGCGGCCAGGCACGGTGGCTCACGCCTGCAATCCCAGCACCTTGGGAGGCTGAGGCAGGCTGATCACGAGGTCAAGAGTATGAGACCAACCTGACCAACACGGTGAAACCCTGTCTCTACTAAAAATACAAAAATTAGCCAGGTGTGGTGGTACATGCCTGTAATCCCAGCTACTCGGGAGGCTGAGGCAGGAGAATCACTTGAACCCAGGAGGCAGAGGTTGCAGTGAGCCGAGATTGTGCTTATTACTTTGGGAGGCCAAGGCGTGCTGACTGCTAGAGACCAGGAGTTCAAGACCAGCCTGGCCAATATGGGAAAACCCATCTCTACAAAAAACACAAAAATTAGCGAGGTGTGGTGGTGCATGCCTATAGTCCCATCTGCCTGGGAGGCTGAGGTGGGAAGATCAGTTCAGCCAGGAGTTGGGAGACTGCAGTGAGCCATGATCACAACACTGTACTCCTGGGTGACAGGGCAACCTTTATTCTTTATCAAGACAACCTTTATACTTGTCGAGAAGGGAGAGGAAGAAAGGGAAGAGAGAAAGGCAAGAGAGAAGCAGCTCTTCCTTCCCAGTCTCTGCCCACCAATGCCCTGTCTCCATCCCCAGCTCTGACCTCTCCCCTTTAGCCAACATAAGTTCTCATAAGTGTTTCAACCACCATCTTTAAGTTAATGACATCCAAAATCAATGTCTAGCCCTATTGTTTCTCCTAAACTCCAAACCTACATCTCCACATGGAGGGCCCAAGTGAACTTTTTTTTTTAAGAGATGGGGTCTTGCTATGTTGCCCAGGCTGGAGTGCAGCGCGATCCCACTACTGATCAGCACAAGAGTTTTGATCTGCTCCATTTCTGACCTGGGCCGGTTTACCCCTCCTTAGGCAACCTGGTAGTCCCCCACTCCCGGGAGGTCACCATATTGATGCTGAACTTAGTGCAGACACCCAGTGGGCATAGCACACTACAGCCCAGAACTCCTGGGCTCAAGCGATCCTCCCACCTCAGCCTCCCGAGTAGCTGGGACTACAGGCACACTCAAGTAAATTTTCAAAACAGAATGCACTGGCCAATGCAACTGGACAAGAGACTAAAATCAGAAAAAAAATTATAAAAGAGGAGATAAAGTTATCACTTGCCAAAGAAATGACTGTTTTAAGTGGAAAAATCCAAGAGCACCAAATGAAAAACTACGTTTCTAAAAACAGTAAGATAATTTGCTAAGCAAATGAGATATAAAATATGCAGAAATCAATAGCTTTCATAAATTCAAACTAGACAATAAAGTGGAAAAGAATACTTCATTTATGATAGCAATAAAATACCAAATATCCAAAATAAATTTAATAAGTGTATAAAACTTATATAAGTAGAAGGAAAACTTTAACACACTTGAATGATACAACAGACTTGAACAAATAAGAAGGCATATCATGTTCTTGGAAAGAAAACTACAATGTCATAAAGATCTACTTTCTAATTTATAAATTTAATGTAATCAGAAACTGCAACATCATTAAGATACATTTTCCAAGTTAATTTATAAATTTAATGCAATCAGAATGAAATCAAAGGCTGGACCTATAAATTTAATGCAATCAGAATGAAATCAAAGGCTGGACAAGGTGGCTCACGCCTGTAATCCCAACACTTTGGGAGGCTGAGCCAGGTGGATCACCTGCCTGAGGTCAGGAGTTCCAGAGGAGCCTGGCCAATATGGTGAAACCCATCTCTACTAAAAATATAAAAATTAACCAGGCATGGTGGCACCCACCTGTAATGCCAGCTACTCAGGAGGCTGAGGCAGGAAAATCACTTGAGCCCAGGATGTGGAGGTTGCAGTGAGCTGAGATTGCGCCACTGCACTCCAGACTAGGCAACAGAGTAAGACTCCATCTCCAGAAAAAAGAGAGAAAGATCAGAAGCTGTTTCTTTTCTGTTGATGAGCAGATTCTAAAGATCACAAGAAGAAACAAGCAAGAATAACCAGGAAAACTCTGAAAAGAAAGAAAAATGAGGTGGAAAGGGGAGATTAACCCTGATACTAAAATACCATGGTCTCAATAAGTAAACCCATGTCATACTGGCATATGAATAGACAGAATGGAACAGAATAGTAAATCCAGAAAGACTCAGGTGGTAATTTAGTATATGATAAAAGTAACATGGTAAAGATGAACTTTTTAATAACTGGTGTTGGGACAATGTAGCCTTTTGGGGAAAGAAAATTAAAGTTGTATCTATACCTCATGCCATACATCAGAATAAACTCCAAACAATTCAAAGATTTAAATGTAGAATATGAAACCACAGAAATACAAGAAGACAATAGACAACATGGGCAAATTCCTTTATAATCTTGGAATGGCCTTCCTTTCTAAGTGTGACTCATAATTTAGGTGTGAATAAAAGAAATACATTCGGTTGCATTAAGCACACGTGCACACATACACACACACACACACACACACACACACACACACACACACAAAAGATCTTCTGCATGACAAAAACAAAAACAAAACAAGCAAACCAAAACTTCAAAAGAGAAATGGTAAACTGGGATATAACATTTGCAATCCGAGAAATGGTAAACTGGGAGATAACATTTGCAATCCATGGGAACTAATCCCCCTACTATGCAAACACCTTAGAGAATTTGAAAAAGACTAACAACCCAATAGATAAATGGGCATATAACCAGAGAAGGGCAAATGAAAACTAAACAGAAATACCATTTCTGACCCATAAGAGTGGCAAAAATCCGAAAGTCTGACAGAATACCCTATTGACAAAACTGTGGGAAAGTAGGCAATCTCATACATTGCTGACGGGTGTAAAAAATAGCGAGCGTGGAGGGAAGTCTGATAACGCCTACCAACATTTTAAACACATTTTCCTTTTAGTGTAAGAATCTCACTTCTGAAAATTTCTCAGATAAATGTGTAAAAAATGGCATATTCACAAGGCTATTCTCTACAACATAATAGCAAAAGATTAGAAACAATCCAAGTGCCCATCAATACGGTACTGGATAAATAAACTGATCCATTAGCACAATGGAATACTATAGAGCTGTTTAAAAAAAAGTGGTAGGGTTGCAGTGGGGAGGGAGAGAAAGCGCTAGAACAAGGCCTAGAGTGCAGAAAAAAGCTCAATTATTACAGCTATTAGCTTAAAAAAAATAATAAGGTGAGAAACGGCTTTGTGTAGCAAAATGAAATGATCTCCAGATATTACATGAAAAAGCTGACGTGTCAGAGAAGGCAGTGATAAGAATTTACATTTATATTATAATCGCGTAAATAAGCATTGTAAGGATAAAGAATGAACTAATAATTATTTCTAAGAGGTAGGACAGGGGACAGAATAGGCTTGCATATACCACTGTGAACACACCTTAACATGAAGGAAGGGAACAAAAAGGGTAGAGGGGCGGCCTTAGGGACTCTACGTAGGTCCAGGATCAATTACATTTCCAATAAGTGAAGGCCTAAAGGGGATGAGCTCAAGATTGAAGCCAGATCCTTTCAGTCACAAGACTTCCCTGTCATACTACAATCAACACCCTCCTACACAGTGTCTCCCAAACTCCTCCCGGATCCCACTGCCACCCGTTAGGCAGCCCCTGTGGTGGGACCACAGAATGGACCAAGGATCACCAATCGTGAGGCTGCAGAGAGGCCTGGGAACAAAAAAAGAACCAGGTGAGGGAGACCTGGGTTCCACAGTGAAACTTTCACAGCTTTCCATGGGTGTCCTAGGCATGTCCTTTCAGTTCTCTGAGAGGTAAAACTTGTGCCTCCCAAGGTGGTTGTGATCAATAGATGCAAACCTAGCCGCATGCTTAATTGGAGGCGCTCAAAAAGTGTTATTTCTTCTCCAAAACTTGTCAAGCCAGCAACTCTCTGCCCTAAGTCTGGCCTGAAAAGTTAACAGAGATTGAGAGCAAAGATTAGGGCTTCTCACCTCCAGGCATGAGAGAGCAAACCGCTGGGCTCTTCTCATCTCAACTTGGTAAGATGAAAAGAGCCCAGTGGGTTGGGCCTGTGGGTGGAGGAGCAGGCCTGTGAAAAGGTAGCACACACCTGTGACTTGCCAGGTCTGGCTCTACCACCTGACCCCAGCAGCGGTCAGTAACAACAAAGCTAACTGAGCACAGACCTTGGATCAAAGCACTGGCGGGATGGGGAGGGATGGGTGGGGGAAAGCAAAGTAATTTTTTAAAAAAGAGTTTGGGGAGGAATCACAAATGATCTGTGTTTCTAAATACATTTCACAAATGGATTATCTCCCATTAATCCTCTCCCAAAAAAGGCATTTGCATCCTACAGATTTTCTAAAACATGGGCCAAAATAGGTAATTATCCTCTAAGTTTTTTAATTTGTTAAAAACTTTTTTGAGACAGAGTCTTCCTCTGTCACCCAGGCTGGAGTGCAGAGGTATGATCATAGCTCACTGCAGCCTCAAACTCCTGTGGCTCAAGTAATCGTCCTGCCTCAGCCTCCTGAATAGCACGCCATCCACACCGGGCTAATTTTTTTTTTTTTTTTTTTTTTTGAGATGGAGTCTCGCTCTGTTGTCCAGACTGGAGTACAGTGGCTCAACCTTGGCTCACTGCAACCTCCGCCTCCTGGGTTCAAGAGATTCTCCAGCCTCAACCTCCCAAGTAGCTGGGATTATAGGTGCATGCCACCACACCTGGTTAATTTTTTGTATTTTTCGTAGAGACAGGGTTTCACTATGTTAGCCAGGACGGTCTGGATCTCCTGACCTGGTGATCCTTCCACCTCAGACTCCCAAAGTGCTGGGATTACAGGCGTGAGCCACCACATCTGGCCATTTTCCCCACCCCCCCCAAGAGACAAGGATCTCACTTTGCTGCCCAGGCTGGTCTCGAACTCCTGCCTCAAGCATTCCTCCTGCCTCAACTCCCAAAGCCCTGGGATTATAGCCATGAGCTACCATGCCAAACAAAAATTCTAAATCAGTTTTAAAAGCCAATTTAAAAAACCAAAGACCATAAAATTTTTGCCTGACATGACCTTATCCTGTGATCAAATTTATTTTTCTTCTTCCTCTAGTGAGGAATCCATAACTCCTCATACATGTAGATGTGTGATATGGAATGTGTACATCCTACTTTGAATTTTCTAGTGGTTATCTTTAAATATTTTATAAACCACACCACTACCTATGTTTTTCTAATTATCAAAAACAAAAATAAAACAGTAAAAAAATAAAGGCTGGGCTTTTCCTTTCTCCCAACAGTCCCTGCCCCGCCCCCACCACCTACTTCTCATTTCTACTAATGAATCTGACCCAGATTTATTATTGTTGGCATTATTATTGAATAACTGGGATTTTTCTTTTTCCATTACATTATTTTCTCTTTCCATAATTATTTACAACATTTGAATTTTCATTTGTAACATCTGTAACCAAGTTTATAATTATTTAGACTTAAATTTATGTTTAAATGTTTTCAGTTCAATGCCAGGTTTTTTTTTTAATATCACAAGTTCCCCATTCTTGAGTTATTCAACCAATTTTTTTAATATCACAAGTTCCCCATTCTTGAGTTATTCAATCTTTTGGTTGGTTAGACTATATCTACAAACAAATTTTGTTTTTTAAGAAAAATTTACAGATGGGATACAGAAAAATTTCAGACAGGTAGCAGAAAAAAAGCTGATGGCTTTAAACAATAAGGAAATGTAAAAAGCTGATGGCTTTAAACAATAAGGAAACGTACTGACTCACGTAACTCCTTAAAAAAAAAAAATACACGGTGAGTTCCCACTGAAGGCAGTGTGCTAGCTCCAACTTCTCTATCTTCAGAGAACATCTTTCTGCTGCCTGAACAAGTTAACAACAATTAGTGTGATTATTTAATTCTTAGTTACAACCTTTTTTCCTTTATAACTCTTAGCCTCAGCTCCACGACACTATCTTCTGGCAATGTTATACAGAAAAGCCCAAAATTTATTTGTAAGTAACCCTCTCCCCAGGTTCTGACTAGCTGTTTGCACGGTACTTGCTTGCTCTTCCCACTAATTTCATCTAAGGTAGAAGGAGCTCTTTAAATATATAGAAACAGCTGGTGTTTTTTTTTTTAGCTCAAAGATACTTTTTCCCATTGAATTTGATTATTGTTTCTGCTCTATTTGTTTTGGTATCTTCTTCAGGAACAACACTTATTCAGATCACAGCAATAATTTAACTTTCTACGCTGTAAACTTTTGCTCTTCGTGAATCCTAAGGGAGTTTAAAATTCTGCAAATGAGGCCAGGAGAGGTGACTTAGGCCTGTAATCTCAGCACTTTGGGAGGCTGAGGAGGGCAGACTGCGAGGTCAGGGGTTCAAGACCAGCCTGAAACCTTGTCTCTACTAAAAACACACAAAAAATTAGCCGGGCATAGTGGTGGGTATCTGTAGTCCCGGCTATCAGGAAGCTGAGGCAGAAGAATCACTTGAACCCGGGACGTGGAGGTTGCAGTGAGCCAAGATCGTGCCACTGTACTCCGGCTTGGGCAACAGAGTAAGATATCATTTCAAAAAAAAGAAAAAAAATGATCTGCAAATGCATTTACTATCATTATAGTTTCTTTCTCTCAGCTCACTCATTTCACTTTACAATTTTTATTTATTTTTGAGACAGGGTCTGTCACCCAGGCTGGAGTGCAGTGCCACAATCATAGCTCACCACAGACTTGACAACTTCTAGGGTGAAGCGATCCTCCTGCCTTAGCCTCTGAGTAGCTGGTACCACAGGTGCAGCATGTACCATCACACCTGGCTAATTTTTTGGGGGGGGCGGGGTGGAGGCGAGGTCTCACCATATTGCCCAGGCTGGTCTTGAACTCCTAGTCTTAAAATCTTGGGCTTCAATGATCCCCCCCACCTCAGCCTCCCAAAGTGCTGGGAACACAGGCGTAGGCTTGCGTGCCCAGCCTCATTTTATAATTCTCTCTGCCCTAGTTTTCAGCTTGACCGGTTGCTTTATCTCATCTTTCATCCACTTACTTGTGTTTCTTGAATTTTATTAAGAACAGCACAAAGTAGATTCAACCTGAAATTTACTTCTCATTCCTGTAATTACTATTTTCAAAATTAAACTTTTCCTCTGACTCAAAAAATATATCCCCCTCCTTTTTTCTTTTGGAAACATGTTGTTTTATTCTTTATTTTTGAACAATAGTATTTAGACCCATTCCCCCTGTGCCCTCCCAACCCAATCAAAAAAAAAAAAAGAACAGCTGGCCCTCCTCATGTTGCTAAATGTTTGGTGGGTTTTTTTTTTTCCCCCAACTCTAAGTTTACAAGTTGGAGGATGCATATATAAACTGCATTGCCTATTCAGAGATGTGGCCCATCTTCAAGGGAACATCAGCTCTGGGAGCCTCCTTCTCTATAAGCCTATCGTGTTGCTTTTGTGTTCTAGTTTCCACATCTAACTCTCTCTGTCTGGACCTAGCTTCCACTCCAGATGGGTAGGATGCCACCCAATGCACCAAGGAGAAAGACTGTGGTGCCCAGGAGAAGTCTAGTAATTTTGAGCGTGTTGAAGCCACAGGTATCCTCTGGCTTCTCAGTTCAGCTACTCATCAATATTGCTGCTGCACAAGCCCACCCTGGCTGCCCGTGGCCAAGCAGGATCATCAGGCCTCCCTCACTCTCTGCTCTTCCAAATTAGCACAGCCAACATCACATCTCTTTACATTCCTCACAACCCTGCACTGAGTTCTCAGGAAACAGTGATGAGTCAGGCCCTGGTATTTCTTCACCCTGATCCCACTATCTATGATTCAGCTTTTCATCTCTTTTTTTCTCAATCACTTCCATCAGGATCTAGTGATTCAAGGGAGGGGAGGTAGAAAGTTAGACAAACACTAGTGCCCAAGTCACATCTTCCTGGAAGTTGCCAATGATCATTTTTTAGTGTTTTTCTACCTTCTGAATTCTTTCTTTTGATGTCAGCTTTCTCTCTTTCTATAGAAATTTTATTTTAAATTTTCTCCTTCATGCTGTTGGGTTTTTTCATCCATCTGGAGGTCCTTGCTGTCTGTGAGCATTTAAAAATGAAATGAAGTTAGCTGTGTGTTTTCCTTTGGTGTTGTCTGTAGGTAACTATTTTCACTAGATTCTCTCAAATAGGAAGGTTCATTATGTTCTCTGTCTGAGAGCAAAGCCTGTCCACTGAAGGGCTTCCCTTTGGGATGAAAAGACAGGGCCCTTTAGTGGAGAAGCCCCATAAACAGAAAAAAAACAAAAAATGTTAAAAAGCATTACTTGGGGTATTGGTACACACCCCTAGAGTTCCAATTCTCCCCAGGCAAGGAATCTAATCTCTGTAAAGAAAATTTGCTTGAGGGTAAAATGCTGTAGACTGCTCAAAACAGGAGGAACAGGAGAGGAGGCCAGAGAAAATGTAGAGAACACTCCCAGCACAGTGGCTTCAGAGGGCCTTTGAATTCTCCCCGTTTGCAGCACAATTTCCATGCTCACCAACAGAACCCAAACCCAAACACTGCTGAGCAAAGCCCCGCAAAGGGCTGCCCAGAAGCTGCTCCTGTTTACTCTAAATCCTCCTTCAGTTTTATCTGCTTATAGGTTTCCCATTTCTAGTTTCTTTCCAAAAGTGTGTTACATTCTGTCCTCTGCTAAAGGTCCCTTCCCAGACTGTTTTCCCACCTACACTGATGTACAATTAACAACTAAAAATTGGATGTATTCAAGGTACTCAAGGTGTACATCTCACTGTCTTGGTTAAGGAGACATTGTGAAATGATGACCACAGTCAAGAAGATTAACATACCCATCACCTCACATAGTTACCTTGTGCGTGTGTGGTGAGAATAGTTAAAATCACCCTCTGCAAATTTGAAGCATACATTATTTCTAACTGTAGTCACAGGGCTGTACAGGAGGTCTCCAGAATTTATTCATCTTATAAATGCAAGACTGCATGCTTTGACCATCCTCTACCCATTTGCTCCCCAACCAGTTTCTTCCTTGTCATTTGTTGAGATTTTGGGGTGAACAGGGGATGGAAGTTTGGTGTCCTATGTCCACCACTGGGATCACACTAGAATTCCCAAGAAGTAGACTCTCTTCATGCTTCTATTAACAGATTTCAGTATGGCTCTCTTGGGAAATTCCATTTCTTAAACCCATTATTGGTCTTCAGAGAGAATAAAAACTTTCTACAGACAACATGATTCTGCTCCAGATGCAACTGTTTACGAGATTATCAACAAAAGGAGTACCACAGCAAGAATTTGATCTGGTCCTTCTCCAAATAATAAGGCTTAAAATAAATTTCAATATTTGTCATCAGGAAGAAAACACAAGCAAATCTAAAAACTTTCAAGATAGCACACAGCCACAGATTCAACCATGTGAGAGAGGTGAGCAAAACCTCTCTGATCACTCCCAACACTAAAACCAATCCAAGTCTCAGTTCCACCCACGGGAGAAGCAAAGGCACTGACACTGAATCGAGCCATGACACGGATGAACCTGGGAAAGTGACTCATGCCGCAACGTGAATAAACCTGCCGAGTGAAAAATGCCAAACACAGAAGGCCACATATTGTATGATTCCATTTACATGACATGTCCATAGAAACAAAAAGTCAACGAGTGACTGCCAGGGGTTGGAGAGGAGGGAATGATAGCTAATGGGGACCAAGTTTTTTTTGAGGTGATAAAAATGTTCTAAAATTAGATAGTTGGTGATGGTTGCACAACTTTATGAATATATTAAAAGCCACTCAATTGTGCACTTTAAAAGAGTGACTATTATATATGTGGATTGTAGTGATTTCTAAAAAGAGAATAGGTGCTTTATTACCAAATAAACTGAAGGTGCACAGTCCCTCACTCCAGTAATACTTCACTGGATCAGATTCAGAGCACAGGGGTCTCTGCCACAACACAGAGCAGCAAACCAATCATTTATAAATCTGAGAAGAGCTGGGTGCCAGTACTTTGGGAGACTGAGGTGGGTGGATTACCTGCGGTCAGGAGTTCAAGACCAGCCTGGCCAACATGGTGAAACCCCGTCTTTACTAAAAATACAAAAATTAGCTGGGCGTAGTGGCGGGCACCTGTAATCACAGCTACTTGGGAGGCTGAGGCAGGAGAATCACATGAACCCAGGAGATGAAGGTTGCAGTGAGCCAAGATCACGCCATTGCACTCCAGCCTGGGTAACAGCAAGACTCCATATGAAAAATGAATAAATAAATAAATCTGAGAAGCTACCAGACTATTCTTAAGTTAGTTTGTTTGTTTTAAAAAAGGAGCAATAATGAGGCAGGAGAGAGGGAGGGGAGACATGTAGGAAGTTTCTCCAAGGGCTACAAAAGCGTTTCTTTCAGTGGGAGGCAGAAAATAGAAATGTGTTTGAGAAGCATGGAGACGAAACCCTCATAGGGTAAAATAGGAAAGGATTCTTCAAAATACCATTCATGCCGGCACAGACAGAGCAGCAATCTGTGAAGTACCACAAAGTTCTCAATCCTTAAACTTGTTCAGTAGTGCTTGTACATCCACTGAAGTGTCACTGGTATTTCCATAAAGTTTAAACAGCCTTAAGACACTGAACAACATTTTTGTGCTGAATAATAAATACATTTATGACTGATGCTCTGAACCAAGGAAATGTAAGAAGAGTATCTAAAAGTAGAGTACAGAACTTCAAGAAAACCTGTCTATAAAATCAAATCTACAAAGAATAACTCAGATAGTTACCACAGAATTGCATGAGTTCTTCACAGGCAGTATTGGTATTTAATAATCCCCAAACAGGACATCTGGCCACAATTACAAGAAATATGAGAAATCTGACCCCCTTAACATGAAAAAAAGAAAAACAAAATGCTTGAGACACTCAAGTATGTGAAAACCTCTAGTCTTATGATCATTACATTGATCATAAAAACCATTTTAAAACATATAATTCATCTTCAGCTACACAGTGGTGATATGTACTTGGTCCTAATAAGACAGAGCAGAAGACGCAGAGCTTTCCTAGAAATTATGCTGAAACAGAGAGGTAAATGTGGAATTGAATTTGAATTGAGCTACTGATTCTGAATGTATTTGCTGCATAGTAAATGCATAAACTTGAGTATTGAACACATTTAAGAGAACCTGGCTTTCTTTCCCAGATCACTGCTATCTCTATACCAGCATGAACATGAACAGTATTTTGAAGAATCTTTGCCCTATTTAACAAGAGGAGGGTTTAGTTCTCTGGGTTCTCACAGGTTACTATTTTCTGCCTCCAAGGAAAATGTATCGGCCTCAAAAATAATGTATCGGCCTCATGTATATTCTCTGGATACATGGTGTGCAGATAATTAAAAGGGAAAATTAAAATGCCTTCCAGACTAGTCATAAACAAAATTAATACTTCAGAATGGAATTTAAATCAGTCATCTGAAAGGGAGACTCCTAGATCCTGTTGCTATTTCTTGAATACTTTTAGAGGAGTGTCATTTTTTTTCCCACCCTGCCCTTTCCTTTATTGACTTTTCATACAATGAATTTGCTGTGCCCATCACCGGATACATGAACAACAACAAAAAAAGCTACAGCTGGATCCTGTATTAGTCTCAGCTGCAGCTAAAACTTTTTTTTTTAATCAATAGAAAAGTGTTGAGAGAGGGAAGAAGAAAAAGATGCATTCCTGAGAGATTTAAGGTTTATTCTTCATCCAAGGATCTGATAGCAAAAGTGTCTCTTTTGAATTTGTAAATATAGTTTGTCTTACTAAATTTTCCAGTTCTTAAGTTCATTTCTTTATAAAACCATGGCCAAATATTAAAATAAAATCCTTACTATGTTAAGCCAGATAACTAACTACCTCCAGATGGGTATGGGTCTAAGAAACCACTGTGTATGCTTGTTCCAAATTCACCCACACACATATTCCATTGACATCTGAGCCATTTAGTAACTCCTTTTGGTTACCAACTTAATCCACACTTGCCAAAGAACAAGAAAAATGAATGTCACTTTGACTTTGAATCAAAATGATTTTTAACATATTTACAATAAAAAAATTAAAGAAACCGAAGTACTTATCTCTTCTGCTTACACATGCAATCTAGTCTATAGGTTCCAAATAATGATATTAGGCAATGAGCCTAGACTCTTTTTTTTTTTTTTTTTGAAAGAGAAAGAGGAAGAGATTTTAGAAAAAGAGAGAAAAGGAGAAAGAAACTGCAAAAGAAAGAAAAAAAGAATGAAAGATAGAAAGAAAGAGGAAGAGAAAGAGGGAGAGAGAATGGGATTCTTGTTT
>CAUYQU010017169.1:0-24898 GCA_963574635.1 Cheracebus regulus | reverse complement strand
TAATGAAGAATCTACATCAACTAATGGGCAAAACAGCCAGTTAGCATTACCAGAAGCTGTGATTTTCGTCTCTGATAAAACAGACTTTAAAACAACAAAGAACACAAGAAACAAAGAGGGACATTACATGGTGGTGAAGGGATTAATGCAACAAGAAGAGCTAACGATCCTAGGTGTATGCACACCCATTACAGGAGCACCCAGATACGTGGGGCAAGTTCTTGATGACTTACGAAGAGACTTAGACTCTCACACAATAATAGTGGGAGACTTTAACATTACACTGTCAATATTAGACAGATCAACAAGATAGAAAATTAACAAGGATATCCAGGACTTGAGCTCAGACCTGGAACAACTAGACTTAACAAATATTTACAGAACTCTCCTCTCCAAATCCACAAAACATACATTTTTCTCAGTATCACATTATACCTATTTTAAAAGTGACCACATAATTGGAAGTAAATCACGCCTCAGCAATTGCATAGCATTTCACAGGTTTAAATAAAATATTGGTTGGCTGCTTATTTGTTATTTTCATCCCCTATTCCTTCCTGTTGCCATTGTTAAGCACAATTATTGGCATAAAAGAGGTTTTTAATACCCATTTTTAGACTGCATTCTAGCCTGGGCAATAAAACAAGAATCCCATTCTCTCTCCCTCTTTCTCTTCCACTTTCTTTCTGTCTTTCATTTTTTTTCTTTCTTTTGCTGTTTCTTTCTTTCTCCTTTTCTCTCTTCCTCTAAAAAAAAAAGAAAAAGAAAAAAAAGAAAATACAAAAATTAGTCAGGCATAGTGGCGCACACCTGTAATCCCAGCTACCTGGGAAGTTGAGGCAGGAGAATCACTTGAACCCAGGAGGCAGAGGTTGCAGTGAGCCGAGATCATGCCAGTGCACACCAGCCTGGGTGACAGAGTGATACTCTGTCTCAAAAAAATAAAAGGCCGGGCGCAGTGGCTCACGCCTATAATCTCAAATCCCAGCACTTTCGGAGGCCAAGGCCAAGGGATCACTGGAGGTAAGGAGTTGTAGACCCGCCTGGCTAACATGGTGAAACCCTGCCTCTGTTGAAAATATAAAACCAGCTGGGTGTGGTGGTGTGCGCCTGTAATCCCAGCTACTTGGGAGGCTGAGGCAGAATCACTTGAACCCGGGAGATGGAGATTGCAGGTTGCAGTGAGCTGGGATCACGCCACTGCACTCCAGCCTCAACAACAGAGTGAGACTCCATCTCCAAAAAAACAAGGTCGTAAGAAACACCATCTGATGACTCCAGAGTTGCACTTACTGTAAAGTTGATTTTGAAGCCTTAGTTCACGACATCTCTAGGAAGATCCATTGTAGAAATTCTATTCTGACTGAAGTGTGTGTCTCCTCCCTATTCCTACTACGTCCCTGGTCAGGAATGACTCAGCTCATAGAGAGGCAAGTCACCGGCACTACTGTGCTCTTCCCTTTGCTTTGACTCTAGGAAGCTTACAGCCCAGCGGCTGGTGCAGGGGTCCGCGTATTTCTCCTGTATTTTCCCCGTGGCCTTCATCTCCCGTTCTACCTGTGCTTTTCTGATTTTCACTTTTATCTCTATTCATATTCTCATTTAATTTCTTTGTATTAGCCACTTCACATCCTTTGCGAAATAAAGGCAAGTAAAAAAACAAACACACACCTGTGGACATTCCTTAGCGATGCCTACAGACAAAGCCTCCTGGACCCTTCCCTCTGAGGATGTGCCTGGCAGGTGAAACGCTTACGCCTCTTCAACAGTCGCACAGAAAAGAACCACTCTCACCGTGTGGTTTTGGAGCAACCACTAGATGACCTGTTTTAACTAGCCACTAGGTGACCTATTTGCCTGAAGTTTCCAGAACCCTCTGGACACGAAGAAGGGGAAACTTTGATGACTCTCCACATTGAATGGTCGGGTAGGTCTGGCTTGGAATCATGCACTCTAGCGTTTACATGTTTGACTGAGAAATGATGAAATGGCATTTAAAAAATCTAGTAGGTTGACAACTTTGTATGTCTACCAAATACTTTTGTTAAACATCTGACAACTCTACTCCTAAAATAAATAGCTACCTCCTAAAAAGATTCTGTACTTTTAAGAAGATCAAAGTTCAGGGAGGGGTAATTTCATTTACTTCCAGAAGGAGTAAAAAGGTAACAGTAAATACAGTAATGAATATCATCATTAGAACCATCTATTAAAAACAAGCCACAAAATAGCACCAAAAATAAGGAACTAAAAGCAAGGTTCCACTGATCAATGTTGCAGTTGCCGTAAACATAATTATTTTCTCTTTCGTGTATCTATAGGACTTTTCTTTGTTTCTTTCTCTCTCTCTCTCTCTCTCTTTTTTTTTTTTTTTGAGATAGGGTCTTGCTCTGTCACCCAGGCTGGAGTGCAGTTGCATGACCTCAGCTCACTGCAGCCTCCAGCTCCCAGAGTCAAGCAATTCTTGTGCCTCAGCCTCCTGAGTAGCTGGGATTACAGATGTGCGCCACCATGCCCGGCTAATATTTGTTTGTTTGTTTTTTGAGATGGAGCCTTGCTCTGTCACCAGGCTGGAGTGCAGTGGTGCAACCTTGGCTCAATGCAACCTTCTCCCGGGTTGAAGTGATTCTCCTGCCTCAGCCTCCCGAGTAGCTGGGACTGCAGGCACGTGCCACCATGCCCAGCTAATTTTTGTATTTTTAATAGAGATGGGGTTTCACCATGTTGGCCAGGATGGTCTCAATCTCTTGATCTTGTGATCTGCCCACCTCAGCCTCCCAAGTGCTGGATTACAGGCGTGAGCTGCCGCGCCCAGCCACATTTTATACTTTTAGTTGAGACAGGGTTTTGCCACATTGGCCAGTCGGGTCTCGAACTTCTGACCTCAAGTGATCTGCCAGTCTCGGCCTCCAAAGGTGCTGGGATTACAAGCATGAGTCACCACTCCCAGCCTCTATAGACCTTTTCTGCAGCAATATCCTCTTAAAAACATTCAGTGGGTATATTAATGTCACAAAGTTTCATTTTTCTTGTCTTGTTTCTTTCCAGATATCTTTACAAGAAAGATAACAGAACAGGATTAATTTCTTTCTTTCTCCTCATTTTCATTTGACTTTTCTTTGCATTTGATTTTCTTATTTTTATTTTCTTGAGACGGGGTCTTGCTCTCTCACACAGGCTAGAGCGCAACGGTGCAGCCACAGCTCACTGTAGCCTCGATCTCCCCAGGCTCGAGTGATCCTTCTGCCTCAGTCCCCACATGGCTGAGGCTGCAGGTGTGGACCGCCGTGCCTGGCTAATTTTAATTTATTTTATACACAGTCTTGCTATGTTGCCCAGGCTGATCTCAGCCTCCTGAGCTCAAGCAATCCTCCCACCTTGGCCTCCCAAAGTGCTGGGACTGCCCCTTCCTTCATTACCACCCATGCAGGATGCTTCTGCTACTACTGAAATGGTTTTGCTTTCTCTTGAGTATAAAGCCAAGGCCTGGAGTGGCCCTGGGTGGCAGTGAGCAGATGCTCTGGCCCCATGGATACATGGCATTGGCACAATCCAGTTGCTCAAGTAGCATTTGAGGAGAACTTCCTAGGGTCATCCTGGTGTCTGTCAAAGCAAAGAAGGGATGTGCTTAGTGAGATGTTTCTTACCCTTTGAAACCCTAGGCCTGGGGCATGTGTTTCCACTCTGCCCTGGGTGTGTCCTCACCAGCCAAGACCAATGTGTTGACTCTCAGGTTCTAATGTTTGTAATACGAAAGCAAGGATTTTTTTTTTTTAACACCATGGGGCACAATGGCTCACACTTGTAATCCCAGCACTTTGGGAGGCCGAGGCGGGCCGATCACTTGAAGTCAGGAGTTCGAGACCAGCCTGGCCAACATGGCGAAAAACCTTCTCTCCTAAAAATACAAAAATTGGCCGGGCGTGGTGTTATGCAGCTGTAATCCCAGTGACTTGGGAGTCTGGGCAGGAGAATTGCTTGAACCTGGGAGGTGGAGGAGAAGGTTGATGTGAGCTGAGATCTCGCCACTGCACTCCAGCCTGAGTGACGGAGTGAGACTCCGTCTCAAAAAAACAAAACACACACACAAAAAGCCATCAAAACCACTGGTGATTCTTATAAGACTCTAAGATTAAAACTTTTAAAATTGCCAACAACAGTGGCTCTCTGCTGACAGTGACTGTGCTAAGTCCTTCCAGGGACAGACATGTAAACCCTTTGCTGGGGTTAGGGGTGGGGGAGG
Source organism: Cheracebus regulus (assembly GCA_963574635.1). NCBI lineage: Eukaryota > Metazoa > Chordata > Mammalia > Primates > Pitheciidae > Cheracebus > Cheracebus regulus. The sequence goes on along the minus strand of CAUYQU010017169.1, from coordinate 20,655 downwards.
CAGGGGCTGTCAGTGTCCCTGTCTACCGAGGAGGAACTGCAATGTTGCATGCTTGGGTGAGTTGCTCGGGGCCACAGAGCCAGTGAGTGTGGAGCCAAGCAGGATCTGAACCAGGATCTGCTGCTCTGGTGCGTGGGGACAGCATGGTGGCATTTCCCTCTGGGTGGTGATCTGAGGGGTCTTGGGTAGACTGAGGGCATGAGGGGCTCTCTGCTTGCTCTACCTGCCCTTCCCAGGCTGAGAGGTGGGGTGGGGGCCATGGGACAGGTTTTGAGACTAGGCTTGGCAGCGGGCAGGCTGCGGTGTCTCAGTCCACAGCCATGTGTGACTGGATCATGTGGACAGCAAGCTTTCAGGCTGGATTTTAAGTGCAGCTGTGTGTGACTAGGTCGCATGGACCACAGGCTTCAGGGTTAGATTTGAGGTGTCACGGCATTCCCAGTTCAGCCCACGGTTGATCTGGAAAGGGCTGCACAGCTATTTCCAACGCTTGCCACCTCTTGAGTTTAGAACCACCGTCTACCTGGCCTCACTCGCTTGGCCCTACCCAGGGCTGGCCATCAAAAGTGGCTGTCTGTCAGGCAGTCACTGACTGTGGTGGGTTTGCCTCTTCAGGGCTTGGCTGGGGGCAGGCCGGTCCTCTATGTCACTGATTAAGGGAGGGGGATGGTTGTGCTCTTGGCTTCTCCCTCCTGTGAGGCCGTGGTATCCTTAGGAGTTTGCTTCACCCTTACCCCACCCCACCATCCCCTTGGTCCCTCCGTCCTGTCCCCTAGGCTTTTCTGGTGGCTTCCAAGGGGCAGAGACGCAGTGCAGGCTCTCCTGGGAGGCACGAGGCCTGCAGTGGCGCCACTCTCAGCCCTTGGCTTATGGCCTGGCCCCGCCTGCAGCCTCCAGGCTCCAGTCCAGTTGCCCTCAGAGGCGCCCCTCCATGCTGGGGTGGGAGGAAGGGAGGCATCCTTTACAGCAAGTGAGGCGCTGTGCCCAGCTTGGCTCAGTCCTGCTCCTCCCCACTGGGTGCTCCTGCCTGGACTACTCAGGAAAGAAATCGCCACCTGCATTCCTGGCAGATGCCCCCTCTTAGGAGTTGAATCGTGTCCCCCAAAAGATGTGTTGAGGTCCTGATCCCCCCCACCCCCTGTGAATGTGACCTTACTTGGAAATAGGGTGTTTGCAGATGTAACTGGTTCAGATGAGGTCACTAGGGTGGTCCTGGGTGGTGGGTTTGCAGGTTAGGTTTTAAGTGTTCCCAGCTCACACCACCTCCTTCTCACCCCAGAAACTCAGGAGTGCTCCCGCCGCCCAGAGACTGCACCTCCGTCTCTGCACCCCCGCCTCCGTCTCTGCACCCCCGCCTCCATCTCTGCACCCCCACCTCCGTCTCTGCACCCCCGCCCCCCTAATGCTCATCCTTCCTTTTTCTCTTTAGCTTTTCCTGAAGCCCAGTGCTGCCTATATTATCTAATTATTTCTTTCTTTCTTTTTCTTTTTTTTTTTGGTATATCTTCCTCCATAGATTTTTTTTCACCCAATTCAACAAAAATTTATTGAGCACCAACTGTGTTCACAGGAACTCCCTAGGCCTTCAGTGGGGCATTACAATGAATCAAGCCTGATTCCCCAGGTGTCCCCTGAAACATCACTTTGTTTTTAATTGTTTTTCTTTGTCTTTCCACTAGAGTTTAATCTTTTTGCAAGCAGGGATTTCTGTTGTGTCCCAAGAGCTTAGGGCAGCATGTGTGCTCAGTTGGCTGTCAATGCATATCTGCGGTTGACCAAGCAGATGAATAGCTGTGGAAGAGGCACTTATGGGGGCTTCCCACTTCCTCTGGGCACTCCAGAGCCTGCCCTGCAGGTCAGTCCCGCACCTCCCTGATCTCAGGATTCCCTGATCTCAGGGCCTTTGCTGGGAGGAGCAGCCCTCTCCCCGAACAGCCAGTGTCTCCTGACTCAGGGACAGGGACCTGAGGAATACCCATACATGCCCAGGCCAGTTCCTTCCCTTCCCGTGCCAGATGGGGGCAGGAGGGCACGTCTGAAAAGTGCCGAATATTCTCTAAACATTCATTCAGTAGTTCAACCTACTTCTCTGGCATATTCTCATAAATGGAAAAGCAAGAGAGGTGGGGTTGGTCCCACATTTTATGTCTAATCTACCATGTATCCACTGGGGCATGGGCTTGTGGAAGTGAAGAAAAAGATGGGAGGAGGTGCAAGGACTGGATAGGCAGTGGGAATAAGTGAGTTTTGGATACGCAGTGGGAATAAGTGAGTTCTGGATCGGAAGTGGGAATAAGTGAGTTCTGGATTGGCAGTGGGAATAATTGAGTTCTAGATCGGCAGTGGGAATAAGTGAGTTCCGGATCGGCAGTGGGAATAAGTGAGTTCTGGAGAGGCAGTGGGAATAAGTGAGTTCTGGAGAGGCAGTGGGAATAAGTGAGTTCCAGATCGGCAGTGGGAATAAGTGAGTTCCGGATCGGCAGTGGGAATAAGTGAGTTCCGGATCGGCAGTGGGAATAAGTGAGTTCCGGAGAGGCAGTGAGAATAAGTGAGTCCTGGAGAGGCAGTGGGAATAAGTGAGTTTATTAGAAAGATAGTTATTCAGGCTGGTACAAAATCACAGTGCTGACCTAACGTGCTGTGCCTTGTTTGTGGTAATTGACAGTATTTTTATCTCCTATGGTATTTTGTTAAACTTATGTATGTATTTATTCATTTTTAGAGACAGAGTCTCCTATGTTGCCCAGGCTGGCCTTGAACTCCCGGGCTCAAAGGATCCTCTTGCCTCAGCTTCCCGAGTAGCTGGAACTACAGGCGTGTGCCACCACACACAACTATGCAATGATTTTAATACTTATCTGTATGGGAGCTCTTACATGGCTATAGTTTCCAGAAGTTTTGGAATTCAGAATGTGTATCCAACTTTTGGCCATCGATTCTGAGTGTAGCCCCTAACTGCAGAATATGAACATTGGCCTCTATGGAGCTCTGCAGATGGTGTGTGATTTTGGGTGCCAGAGCTGGGTATTTTTCAGACACCAGAAGCAAGGCTAATTAGAAACATCTTTACCTTTGTAACCTGCCACCAAAATCATTTATTAAGTGCACACTGGGAGGGGAAAAGAAAGTTGAATGGTCCTGGCCCTCTGCAGCTACTATATCAGACAAGCAATAATGACAGAGACTTCCAGAAAATAAAATGCAAAACATTAGTATTGCCTCATTATATGTGAGCACAGAAGTATTACCGGCTAATGACCATTAGCAGTGACAAACTGGATCTAGAAATTAATTTATTCATGGAGTCTAATAAGTTTATTAATAATTCTGAGTTAGACATTTACAAAGCACTCAGTAACTTTTTGTAGTGCCCCTAGTAGTACAATGATAGATATGTATAGGTAGGTAGATAGGTAGATAGATACTAGCACTTGACAGATGAATAGAGGCATAGATGTCTAGGTAGATGTAGTATGATTTCTGTCCTCAAATAGCTTAATATCTATTCAGGAGACTGTGCTAACACACATAAAACAATAAGCAAACAATAAATAAATGTATGGCACTAACTCTGAATCAATCAGGAATGTAATGGGAGATGCCAGAAGGCATGATATGGTTTGGCTCTGGTTCCCCACCCAAATCTCATCTTAAATTGTACTCCCATAATTCCCCTGTGTTGTGGAAGGGACCCCATGGGAGATAATTGAATCATGGGGGTGGTTCCTCCATACTGTTCTCATGGTAGTGAACAAGTCTTATGAGATCTGATGTTTTTAACAGGGGTTTCCACTTTTATATCTTCTTCATTCTCTCTTTGCGTGCTGCCATCCATGTAAGATGTGACTTGCTCCTCCTTGCCTTCTGCCATGATTGTGAGGCTTCCCCAGCCATGTGGAACTGTATGTCCAATTAAACCTCTTTCTTTTGTAAATTGCCCAGTCTCAAGTATGTCTTTATCAGCAGCATGAAAATGGACCAAGACAGTAAATTGGTACCAGTAGAGTGGGGCGTTGCTGAAAAGATAGCTGCAAATGTGGAAGGAACTTTGGAACTGGGTAACAGGCAGAGATTGGAACAGTTTGGAGGGCTCGGAAGAAGACAGGAAGAGGTGGAAAAGTTTGGAGCTTCCTAAAGACTTGTTGAATGTTTTTTATAGAAATGCTGATAGTGATATGAACTATAATACCCAGGCTGAGATGGTCTCAGATGGAGATGAGGAACTTGTTGGGAACTAGAGTAAAGGTGACTCTGGTTGTGTTTTAGCAAAGAGACTGGCAGCATTTTGCCCCTGCCCTAGAGATTTGTGGAGCTTTGAACTTGAGAGAGATAATTTAGGGTATCTGGCAGAAAAAATTTCTAAGCAGCAAAGCATTAAAGAGGTGACTTGGGTGCTGTTAAAGGCATTCACTTTTAAAAGGGAAACAGCATAAAAGTTTGGAAAATTTGCAGCCTGACTATGATAGAAAAGCAAATCCTATTTTCTGAGGTGAAATTCAAGCCAGCTGCAGAAATTTGCATAAGTAACGAGGAGCTGAATGTTAATCCCCAAGATAATGGGGAAAATGTCTCCAGGGCATGTCAGAGGTCTTCACGGTAGCCCCTCTCATCGCAGGCCCGAGGCTTAGGAGGAAAAAGTGGTTTTGTGGGCTGGGCCCAGGGTCTCCATGCTATTTGCAGCCTAGGGACTTTGTGCCCTGTGTCCCAGCCACTCCAGGTGTGGCTTAAAAAAAGCCAGTGTAGAGCTCGGGCCATGGCTTCAGAGGGTGCAAGACCCAAGCCTTGGCAGCTTCCATGTGCTGTTGTGCTGCAAGTACACAGGAGTCAAGAATGGGATTTGAGAATCTCCGCCCAAATTTCAGAAGATGTATGGAAACACCTGGATGCCCAGGCAGAAGTTTGCTGCAGGGGTGGGGCTCTCATGGAGAACCTCTGCTAGGGGAGTGTGGAAGGGAAATGTGGGGTCAGAGCCCCCACACAGAGTCCCTACTGGGGCACTGCCTAGTGGAGCTGTGAAAAGAGGGCCACTGTCCTCCAGACCCCAGAATGATAGATCCACCAACAGATTGTACTGTGCACCTGGAAAAGCTACAGACACTTAACGCCAGCCTGTGGAAGCAACTGGGAAGGAGGCTGTATTCTGTAAAGCCACAGGGGCAGAGCTGCCCAAGACCACGATAACCTACCTTTTGCATCAGCATGACCTAGATGTGAGACATGGCATCAAAGGAGGTCATTTTGGAGCATTAAGATTGAATGGCCCCACTGGATTTTGGACTTGCATGGGGCCTGTAGTCCCTTCATTTTGGCCAATTTCTCCCATTTGGAACAGTTGTATTTACCCAATGTCTATACCCTCATTGTATCTAGGAAGTAACTACTTGCTTTTGATTTTACAGGTTCATAGGCAGAAGGGATTTGTCTCAGATGAGATTTCGGACTATGGACTTTTGTGTTAATGCTGAAATGAGTCAAGACTCTGGGAGACTGTGGGGAAGGCATGATTGGTTTTCAAATGTGAGGACATGAGATTTGGCAGGGGCCAGGGGTGAAATGATATGGTTTGGCTCTGTGTCCCCACTGAAATCTCATCTTGAATTGTACTCCCATAATCCCCACATGTTGTGGGGAGGACTGATGGGAGGTAACTGGACCATGGGGGTGATTTCCCCATGCTGTTCTTGTGGTAGTGAATAAGTTTCATGAGATCTGATGGTTTAATCAGGGGTTTTTGCTTTTGCATCTTCCTCATTCTCTCTTTGTTTGCTGCCATCCATGTAAGACAGAACTTACTCCTTCTTGCCTTTTGCTGTGGTTGTGAGGCTTCCCCAGCCACATGGAACTATAAGTCCAATTAAATCTCTTTTTTTGTTAAATTGCCGAGTCTCAAGGATGTTTTATCAGCGGGGTGAAAACAAACTAATACAAGGCAGGAATTACAAAATTCTTATATGTGGAATCTAATAATCCCAAACTTACAGAAGCTGAGAGTAGAATGGTAATTACCAGGGGATGGGCAGGAGGTGGGGGGGATAGGAGATCCCTTGTGAAACAGTACAAAGTTTCAGTTAGACAGGAGGAATAACTTTTCAGTCTATTACACAGCATGGTGACCAGTTAATAACAATGTATTATGTAGGCCAAAATTGCCAATAGATTTTAAACATTCTCAGTATAAAAAATTATAAGTAGGTAAGGTGATGGATATGTTAATTAGCTTGATGTAATTTCACAGTGTATACATGTACCAAAACATCACATCATACTCCACAGATGTATATGATTATTTATTTATTTATTTTTGAGACAGGGTTTCACTCTGCCACCCAGGCTGGAGTTCAGTGGTACCATCATGGCTCACTGCAGACTCAACCTCCCAGACTCACTCAATCCTCCCACTTCAGCCTCCCAAGTAGCTGAGACTACAGGCAAATGCTACCATGCCCAGTTAATTTTTAGATTTTTAGTAGACACAGGGTTTCACCATGTAACCCAGGCTAGTCACAAACTCCTAGGCTCAAACGATGCACCTTCTTCAGCCTCTCAAAGCAGTGGGATTACAAGTGTCACCACCATACCCGGCCTACAATTATTATTTGTCAATTAGAAATAAAAATTTTTAAAAAGGCAAGAGTTATAACATTTATTGAATGCCTCTGAGGTGCCCAGAACTGCTTGGTGCTGGAAATACAAAGGTGAATAAGACATGGCCTTGGCCCCAAGGGTCACCAGCCTGCAGGGCCAAGGGGACCTAGACTCCTGCAAAGCTATTAGCTATCTTCCCAGAGTCTTGAGCCATGCCTCTCACAGTAGGTGCTTGAGACATATTTGTTGAATAAGTAAAAATATAAATGTAACAATAATAATAGTGTTTGCCATCATTATTTTCTAGAAGGAATAGAGATATTTTATGGATGGAAGCTGTTATTTAAATAAGCAATTACTAATACAGAGATTAAAATATACATTTAGAGATTCCCTAGTTTTTTTTTTTTTCAATTGAGATGGAACCTCACTCGTCACCCAGGCTAGAGTGCAGTGGTGCGATCTCGGCTCACTGCAGCCTCCGCCTCTTGGGTTCAAGAGATTCTCATGCCTCAGCCTCCCTAGTAGCTAGGATTACAGGTGCACACCACCACGTCCCACTAATTTTTGGGGTTTTTTTTGGTAATTTTAGTAGAGACAGGGTTTCGCCATGTTGGCCAGGCTGGTCTTGAACTTCTGACCTCGGGTGATCCACCAGCCTCAGCCTCCAAAAGTTCTGGGATTACAGACATGAGCCACTGCACCCAGCCAAGTAGAATTAAATTGAAGAAGGATTTATTATGTGACAGTCAGGTTGGATCATGAGATTATCCCAGTAAAAAAATGGAAGGGTGAGCAAAATCTATAAATATTCCTGGAAAGTGCCTTGGACTCAGCTAGCTTAAAATAGTGAAGTCTATCAGTAGTGCCTTGGGACTGTGGCAGAATGTTTTCTTTGTGATTAAAAAAAAAAATCAAGCACTCATTCCAAAAAGAATTGGCAGCATTCAAAATCTGCTACTCAATAGTGAATTGAAGAATGATAGATAACAGGCTGGAGAGATTGTGTAATAGCTATTTGCCAGAATATTCTAGAAAAGTACATAATTTTGTTTTTTATACATTTTGCAAAGAAAATGTTTATCAGTGCTTTATATTTTATGCATGGATGTATACATTCTCCATATTAAGAAAACCAAACAGAAAGAAAAAAAGTGAAAATTTCCTTGTCTAAGCCAAGCTACAATAATTCTTCTTGAAGCTCCTTGTCATTCTGATAGGATGACTTTTTTGTTTTTAGAAGGGGTCTCACTCTGTCACCTAAGCTGGAGGATAGTGGCACGATCATGGCTCGTGCAGCCTTGATCTCCCAAGCTAAAGTGATCCTTTCACCTCAGAGGAGAACATTCTTTTTTTTTTTTTTTCCTAAGACAGAGTTTTGCTCTTGTTGCCCAGGCTGGAGTGCAATGGCACAATCTTGGCTCACCATAACCTCTGACTTCCCTGTTGAAGTGATTCTCCTGCCTCAGCCTCCAGAGTATCTAGGATTACAGGCATGCACCACCATGCCCGAATAATTTTGTATTTTTAGTAGAGACAGAGTTTCTCCATATTGGTCAGGTTGGTCTTGAAGTCCAGACCTGCTTTGGCCTCCCAAAGTGCTGGGATTACAGGTGTGAACCACCACGCTTGGCCGAGGATGACATTCTTAAAGGACTTTTGGGACATCTCATCTATTTCCCAATCCATCCCAGAATGAGTTCTTAAGAACACAATACAGACATCTCTGTAGGATATCCTATCGTCTTTCCATAAGTATTAATATGCACTCTTATGCTCCAACAATTCCTAAGGGGGAAAAATGGTTTCCCTCTGATGACTAGTGCAAGATTTAAAAAGGAGACACAAGTGAAAGAAAGTGGGAAGTGTTGTCAAAGGCAGCATGAGAAATAGTTTACAATGCTGCCTCTAAGGACTGCCCTTGGCATTAGGGTTGCAAGCTTGGGCTCAGGGATTAGACTCTGCAAGTGTCACCTTGGCTCTGACACATGTGTGCTCTGCAACCTTACTAAACCTTTCAAGCCTCACACCTTCATGCCATGGTATAACAACAATATTGGCTCATACGGTTGTCAAAAGATTGAATTAGACAATGTGTGTAACACGTAGCTCAGTGCCTGAAATATATTGTGTTCAAAAATATAAGCTCTCGCAAAACCAGCAATGGCAAAGTAGATTACATGGATATTGTATGGTATTGTTAGTATTATTAATTCCTAGGAGTAATCGAGGAATTTCTTTTTTAATCATAGATGAACCTCCAGGAAGGAAAATAGAGGTGTTATTTTTTCCCACACTGAGGTGACATAGAATAGTCTTCTCCCAAGGACATCCTAGCTGAAGGCCGTTGAAGCTGAAGACGGTTGTGTAACGTCCTCACCCACACCTGGCACTGGTCTTTCTTCCAGGACCTTTTGCAGTGCTTCTTTTAGGGACTTTCTACTTTTCTTTCTTCTGAGACTGCCTACCACAAAATACACAATGGGATCGACACTGCAATTGACAGTGAACAAAATATTCAAATAAGGATATAATTCCCACACCAGCTTGTTACTAGGACCAAAAAAGTTTATGATGCACAAGACCTTTATGGGCATGGCAAAGACAAGAAACAAGACCATAGTCACTATGATGATTATGTAGAGCTTGGCAGGTTGGCGTGACTTCAGGTTATAGCAAACTTGGATGAGGAGCCTTAAACTGGAGAAGACCGTGAGAGGAACAAAGACATGGAATGCCAAGATACCCAAAAATGTATACACGTATCGACATTTTTGGAATCTAGGCTCAGGTGAATGCAGGCAGAAGAAGTTTTCTAATCCAGACACAAGAAGAGAAAGTGCCCACAGCAGAGTGCCAGCTACAGCAGATCGGTGCTCTGGGCGTCGGCACTGGTACCAGTTTGGGTAAAGCACAGAGAGATGCCGCTGCACGCTGATGGCAGTGAGGAGCTGCAGACCTGTGTTGTAGCCAAAAATTTTCAGGAAGATGATGCATGTCAGTAAGGTGTTATTGTCGAAGTGATGAAGCAAGATTATCAGCTGGAGGATGGACGTGCAGAGGAGGACCATGAAGTCAGCAAAGGCGAGGTGTGGATGTAGACAGTGAATGGCTTCCTCTTGATGTAGAGGATGAGAAACAGCATCAGAAGTCCGTTCCCAGTTACTCCCGGTATGCAGATGAGCAGGGGAACGTCCTGTTCTTGTGATTCTACTGGGGGCTGAGTCGCTGGCTCCGATGACCAGGTTGTTTGATTCAGGGATTCATTTCCGGTACAGAGTGCAGATTCCAGAGGGTTCGCGGTCGCTGCCAGTAGCTTCATTCTTGGGGAATCACTGGTTTTCTCCTGTAGGCCTGTTGTCAGAAATGGAAGGTGGGGTTTACGGGTGTCATTTGCTCTGCAGCTCGCAATGAGCACAGTTGTATGAAGCATGGGAGGGAGGCTGTGAGACCAGGGAGGCTCCTGCTGCGTTTGGTCCCCTTTCCTCTGTTCTGTCCTTCCATCGTTTCACCACACGGGCAGATTCCATTATGATCTCCATGTTTCCTCCACTGAACCCGAGGGTTGGCTCCTAATTCAGCCTCGGCCACTGTCTCAGACCAGGATCCCCTTTCTCCTGGGCCTGTGGGAAAGCCCACTCTGTCCCCAGCCTGTCCCTTACCTTTCTGAAAGAGATTTGTCAGGTTTCTTACCAGAACTAGGTAACAGAGTGAAGAAAAGGATCAAAGAGACACTTATTAAAAGGCACCGCTGAGCAAAAACCAACATAGAAGTCAAGAAAGGAAAGATAGTGCATTTAGAAATTCACCAATTATATCTATCTGTCTCATCTCTCTTCGCTGTTCTGGTTTTGCCTTTGTAACAGCCACATGATCCCCCCGGGGAAGTTTATCCATCCTGGATGAAGGTCATTCCCTTGGGCTTAGTTGATGAGAGAATCCAGCCATTAATGGGAGGATGGAAAGGAACAGGAGAGGGGAAGACAAAGACGGTCTCTTGGAGTTGGGGTTCAAAAAAAAAGGCTACTCAGAGTTGGGGACAGGCAGAATTGTAGTGTCCAGACCCAGGGCAGTGCGTGGCCCCCAGGTGTGACCCTAGTGTTGTGATTCCTTGATTATCCCACCGCTTTTCCATCCTTACCCCATGTTCTCTGCTGCCTTAGTCATGGCCTGACCCCAACCAACTGAGGTGGGAGGGAGCTGGGTTCTGGGAAGGGCTTCTAGAGCAAGACATTCCTAGGTTTTCTTTGTGGACCCTTGAACAGCAAAGGAAAGGCAGTCTCCTGTTTGTAAATAAGCACTGTGTTAAAAGTCACGTGTCAGGCCCCCTTCGAGCTCACAACACATTTTTTAGAGGCTTGGCTAGGTTTCCCAGGCTGGCTGATGAACGCTGACTTAACCTTAGCGGTCACTGGTGTGCACAGTGGAATCGTTCCTGTGGCGATGGGTGCTGGAGAAAGAAGAACACAGCCTCAGCCAGGCCCTTTCCTTTGTTCTCACCTCTTTCGTCCTGGGCTGACTCCACTCTTGCCCCTTCTTGTCCTCCTTACTGAGACTCAGGCCATATCTGTCTGCTTTCCTTCTCCTTAGCCACCGGCCACAGGCTAGTGGGAACGTCCCTCCACCCACGGTGCCTGGGCTCCTCCTTCCTGGAGCAGGTGCAGGAGCCTTGGCAATTCCTTTGGTTTACATTGTAGGGTTCCATGGGGCACGGGAACAAGCAAGAGCCTCACTGTCCTGGAAGCCTCAGGCTCCCTGGCACAGTACCTGGCACAGACCCTTCTCTGTCATCCCTGCCCCTTCGTAGCATCTGTCTCATGGCCCAAATCCTCTGTAGGACAGGGGCTTCTGCTCTGACTTCTTCAGCATTTTTGATAAAATATATGGCTTTTCTTGATGATAAAAGTAACATAAATTAGTAATAATTTCACAAACTTTGGAAAATGCAGAAGGAAGAAAATATCCACCCGTTTTCCTATCTTACCATCCAGATAACTTCTATTGATGTGTTGATATATTTCCTGGAAAGGAGAATGTATATTGTTTTATACCTGTCTTTTTTTTTTTCTTTTTTTGAGACAGTTTCGCTCTGTCACCCAGGCTGGAGTGCAATGGCACAATCTTGGCTCACTGCAACCTCTGCTTCCCAGGTTTCAGTGATTCTCCTGCCTCAGCCTCCCAAGTACCTGGAATTACAGGCATGCACCACCATGCCTGGCTAATTTTTATATTTTTAGTAGAGGCAGAGTTTCACCATGTTGGCCAGGCTGGTCTCGAACTGCGGACCTCCAGTGATCCGCCGAACTCGGCTCCCAAATTGCTGGGATTACAGATGTGAGCCACTGCGCCCGGCCAATACCTGCCCTTTAAGCTTAATATTATACCATCAATATTTTACAGTCATTAAAATTTTTTCAAAAACATGATTGATGACTACATAATATGATGTTTTATCTTTTGCTCATTTTTTTTTTTTGAGACAGAGTTTCACTCTTATTGTCCTGACTGGAGTGCAATGGCATGATCTCCACTCACTGCAACCTCCTCCTCCCGGGTTCAAGTGATTCTCCTTCCTCAGCCTCCCAAATAGCTGAGATTACAGGCATGTGACACCACACCCAGCTAATTTTGTATTTTTAGTAGAGACAGGGTTTCACCATTGTTGGTCAGGCTGGTTTCGAACTCCTGACCTCAGGTGATCCACTCGCCTCAGCCTCCCAGAGTGCTAGGATTACAGGCGTGAGCCACTGCGGCTGGCCTTTTCATTCTTTATTTTACAATTTCTCTATCACTAAATATCTGAGGTATTAATAATTTTCCGTAAATGGCAATACAGAGGACACCTTTGTGTGTATAACTTTCCTGTATCTGATTAGTTCCTTAGGATAGATTACTTCAAGAACAGTTACAGGGATTTTAAGGCTTTGAGACAGAAAACACAGTGATCAAGAATATGGGCTTCAAGGTCAGAGATGTGGTTTGAATTCTGGTTTCAGGATTATTATCACTAATTATCTGACCTTGAGCAAGTTATTTATCTTTTTTTTTCTTTTGAGACAAGATCTCACTCTGTCACCCAGGCTGGAGTGCAGTAGTGCAATTATAGCTCACTGCAGCCTAAACCTGGGCTCAAGCAATCTTCCTACCTCAACCTCCCAACTATCTAGGACTATAAGTAGACACCAGCACACCCAGATAATTTTTAATTTTTTTATATACAGACAGGGTCTTGCTGTGTTGCCCAGGCTGGTCTTGAGCTCCTCGCCTCTAGCCATCCTCCCACCTTGGCCTCCCAAAGCGCTGGGATTGCAAGCATGAGACACTGTGTACAGCCCACGTTACTTATCTTTAAACCTCAGTTTCTCTGTCTGTAAAATGGAGATAATGGTGGTGTACTTCCAGTGATTATTAGAAATCAAAATGATTTCATCCTTTGAAGGGCTTTAACATAAGTGTCTGACAGAGTGAATGTTTAATGAATGTCAATTACTGGTACAACTGTCTAGGTGTGTTTCCGGAAGCAGCATAGAGTGCTTTTGCAGTTGAACCCATTTCAGTATTGAGCATGTGTGTGTGCCAGCTTGATAACTTTGCCTCCTTAATGATGAAATCATGGTATTTAAAAGTTTGAATTTGCTTGTTTAATCATTAGTGAGGTTATATATTTTTCACGAGTCTATTAATATTTTATATTTCTTCTTGTGTAAATCTTTCTGTGTTCTTTGCTCATTTTATTCTAGTGGGCATCGACTTCCTTACTGACGTGTGAAAGACTTTGTTGATCTTGTTTGCATTCTTCTTGCCTCTCCAAGGCAAGCCCCAGGCCCCTGGGTCACAGCCAGTTTGGCCTCAGAAGGGTTGGTTCAGCAAGGAGGCCAATGGAGATTCTTTTCTCATTCAAACTCCATTCTCCTTCCCTTTCTTGTCTTTTCTCTTCCCCTCCACTAAGTCACCTTCTACACCCTTCCCAGGGACCTGGGGTAAGCTGAGAAGCAGGATGGTGAGAAAGAACTCCCTGGGGTGTCTTTTTTTAGCCAGACCAGGAGCCATGGAGGGCCTCCCTGCGGCGGCCTGTGCCAGGGTGGGTCTGGCGGCAGCCTGGAGAAGGATGTGGAAAGCTAGCTCATGTCTACAGCTGTAGTTCCAAAGCAGTATGAACAAATAAGGAATCTGTACTCTCTACATAGTATGGCCCAAACTGACCTTTCTGCAGAATTCAAGTGCCTTTGTAAACAAAAGCATGCTGGCTCAAATTCTATGTCTTATTACTCCTGGCTGTGGGAAGCCTTGTTTTATAAGAAACACAGGTTGGAGAGTATAAATAAACGGGTAGGTAAAATGTGGCTCAGTATGTGCTAGGTATTCCGTATAATTGTTAGAGGATCACTGTGAGGTCGGGATCATCCCTGTCCCACTCGGGGCTCTGGGGCCCTGCCTTGGTCTCACGACGTGTCATACCCTTTCTGGATGCTGGTGTTTTCCAACCTCGTGTCTGCCTCCAGATGGTTCCCATGTACTCCATTCTCCCATAAACACAGCCTTTTCCTGTCCATAGAGATTCTCCTTGGGAAGAGGCAGGAAACTGCGGCAAGGAAAGGTACTTTCAAAGAGAGGTGGGATAGAGTTTACAAGGCCTTTGATGAGGTTCCGGTATGTTCCTGTTGTTGGAGTTGGGGTGGTCACCCTTTTTCCAAAGGTATCCTCTGTTTCTGCTTTATATCATGTTGTGTGAAACATGTTAATTATTGGCTTTTCCAAAGTTTACTTTTAGCTTCTCATCATGGCTACAGATCCAAACACAGGAGCTCAGCAGGGGTTAAATGTGTTAATATTTTTATTACAGTATTACAGTAGATAACATTAAAAACAATAAAGTCATACCATATTTTAGTACTGATGCTGTGCAATTTCACTAAAGCACACTGACTCTGTGTATGTGTGTGTAGCACAAGTACCATGCACACTCACACATATGTGCACACACACATACATGAGAATAGAAGGAGACATACCTGAAAGGAGAAGTGCATCAAGGGAAACCTTCAGCTTTTAAATATATTCTTGGGAGAGGCTCCACGCTCCCCAGTGAAACAGAACACCTCTGCTCTAGAACACAGATGGCAGAAGGTGTAGATCTCCCAAGGAGGCTTCTGGAATTTGGGATCCCCTTAAAGGAGGCTGTTTCTTCCCACCCAATGCAGCCCCTTTGCAGAGGGATGGGGAAGAAGAGAGCTTGCTGTGAACCCTGGTCACAGTGATCTTTCAGGAAGGAGTGCGTGAGAGAACTCACTGTCAAGGGATTTGGTCCTGGCTGAGTGGAGCCTTCTTGGTGATAGTGCTTCCCTTCAAGCGTGTTGTTTCTGCAGATCCTGACCTCTTATCTAGCAGATCAGAGGAGCGGGAGAAGATTCTTGCAAGCTGAAAGAGCTTGCATCAGTCTGGCAGCAATCAAGGTCATATTTTGGCCTCATCTGGCCAGTGAGGTCTGAGTCTTGTTGCAGCACTGTAGGCCAGAGGCTAGGGCTGGCTCTGAGCCTGTCAATCAAATGGATAAAGAATCACTCACCCACCAGGCAGTCTGCTTCAAGTTTTAGCTCAACAGAAAACACCCTGGTCTGCCTTTAACAGGGAGCTTATGGTGTTTCATCATTTGAGGTTGTTATTAGACTGAATTAAATGTGGGTCATTCCAATTACTTGGTGTTGATAACTGCTGCCTCTGGAAGACTTTGCATTTCCTAGCATCTGCACACAGATGGATTTGCCATCCTTCGGGCCCGAGGCTCCTTAGCTGTGGTTGGTGCCATGGGTTGACCAGGCCTACTGCATTCCAGGCTCTTCCCCAGCCACTTCCAGACAGATACTCACTTCCCTAACTCCCTATGGCTGGCAACAGCCAAAGGACTTGGTTGTGACAGGGAGCATGGGGAGGCAGGTTGCAGAATGGGAGATGGTGTTTCCGGAAAGATCTTTGCTGGAGACTGGGGAAAAGGAGCTCTGAGCACTGTCCTTTCCCATGTGTCCTCTTTTGGGGCCACACTAGCTGTCTTGTGGTCCTGAGATGCCACTAAGAAGGATGAGAGGTGGCATTACAGAAAGACTGGCAGAGACTAGGTCCTGAAGGTGTTGGTGGACAGCTTGAGCAATGCTGGCACCTCTAATGCTGTTGGTGCAATGCAAGAAACCTCTCATTCAAGCCACTGTGGTCGGACAAACTGTTACTTCCTGCTGAAACCGTACATAGGGAGTTGATTTGGGGGCCTTATCTTTTAAAAATCAAAAAGCACATGTAGAAGGCATCCCCCACCTGCAAGAATTGCTCCCTTTGTAATTCCCTCCCCTTGAGTGGAGGGAGAACCTGTGACTTGCTTCTAATGAATAGCATGTGTCTGTTCTTGGGGTTGGGATGTCACTCCCTTAGTTAGGTTACAATATGGCAAAGCTGATGGAATGCTGTTTTAAGGGTTTGTTTTAGTCATGTATGTAAGACACACAGACGTGGACATGGCTGTCATAGAGCGAGAAGTTCATACTCACAGGCTCCTAGAAGCAGGACTTCCAGGCCCCTAGAAGCACACCATGTGGGACCACAAGGGTAAGCACCAGGGTGGGTTAGGAGGAAGGGTTGGGGGGATGGTAGCAAGAACGTTTATTGTGGTTTCTGTGGGAAGAAATGGGCACAGCAGGGACAGCAGGCTGAAGACTGGCTAGTTGGAATAATTAGCAGGCCGTGGGCACAGGGGTCGTTCCAGGTTTTCTGGTACCTGGCTCCAGGATGACTTGGGCAGGTGAATAGTTGCCTAGGGTGAGAGAGCCTGGTAAAGAAGGTGGTTGCAGGTATGGGCTCTGGATAAGTTAGTTTACATCAGAAAGATACACTCTGGGGTGAGTTTGTTTACTGTCTCTTGAATCTGGTCACCCTGGGAGGGACAGTGACTCAGGATGAGTAAAATCCCAGATGTCAAAGCATCAGAAGACAGAAAATAAAGGCATGGTTAATGCAGATGCCACTCACATGATTCCGCTATATGTTAGACTGTCATGGCAGGTGGGAATGAGAGGCTCCTGCTAGCCTTGGAGAAGCATGCTGCTCCCTGGGAGCTGTCCATGAGGAGGGTTGGGGATCTGCAAGGCAACCTCTAGGACCAAGGGCCTCAGTCCTACAGTTGCCAGGAACGGAATTCTGGAGCAGCCATGTGAGCTCAGAAGAGGTTCCCCAGTCTCCAATGAGACCCCAACCCCAGTTGACATCTTGATGCCCCACCTTGTGACACCCTGAGCAGAGGACCTAGTTATGCCATGCTCAGATTCCTGACCCAAAGAAACTGTGAGATAAGTAAATGCATGATGCTTTAGGCTGCTAAATTTGTGGCAACTTGTGATATAGCAATAGAAAACTATTATGCTATGTGCATATAGTTAGAAATTAAATAGTGCTTATAATATTTCATAAAAAGCCCTATCCCTGTCATTTTTCACTTCTTAATAACAGCTACTGTAAATTCTTCTAGAGATTTCTTCTGGACTCATCCCTCAATTTAAAAATAATTGGTAGATTTTTCTGTTCTTGCCAATTTATGTCCAACATTATTTACTTCTGGTTTAGATGAGCATTTTGCTCTCTACATCACTGTCCCATCCAGCTACCATCTTCTCAATACACGTGGATCTGATTTTTAATTAGGTTCATTTTTCTTCATTTTTCCCTTTTATTTTTAGTTGACACACTATAATTGTACATATTTATGGGATACAGAACAATATTTTGGTATGTGTATATGTGTGCAGTGAACAAAATAGGGTCATTAGCATATCTATCACCTCAAACATTTATCATTTGTGTTGCAAACATTCAAAATATTCTCTTCTAGCTTTTTAAAATTATTCAATAAATTAGCTATCCGTATTTACCCTATAGTGCTCCAGAACACCAGGACTCATTCCTCCCATCTAGCTGAAATTTTGTATTCCTTAATCAACCTCTCCCTATCCTCCTCGCCCCTACTTTTCCTATCTTCTGTAGTACCCACAATTCTACCCTCTGCTTCTATGAGCTCCCACATATGAGTGAGGACATGTGATATTCTTGTGCCACAATAATTTTGCTTTAATATAATTTCTTCTTGTTTTGCTTTAATTTAATGTCTTCTAGGCTCATCCATGTTTCGGTGAATGACAAGATTTTATTCTATTTTTATGGTTGAATAGTATCCCATCACACACACACACACACACACACACACACACACACACACACACACACTATCTATCTATCATCTATCTATTTATCTACCTCTCTATTTATCTGTCATCTTTCTTAACTCATTCATCTGTTGTTGGACATTTGTGTTGATTCCATGTCTTAGCTATTGGGAATAGTGCTGTAGTAAATGTGGGAATGCAGGCATTCCTTTAATATACCAATTTTCTTTCTTTTGGCTAAATACTCAGTAGTGGGATTGCTGGATCATATGTTCTAAATTGGTTTTCTGAAAAATTCCACACTGTTTTCTATAATGCCTACAATAATTTATCTTCCCACCAATAGTCTGGTAAGAGTTCTCTTTTCTCCACATTCTTGCCAGCATTTATGTTTTGCCTTTTGATGTAGCCATTCTAACTGGGGTAAGATGAGACCTCATTGTGGTATTAGTTTGCAATTCCCTGATGATTAGTGATGTTGAACATTTTTTCCTACGCCTATTGGCCATTTGTATGTCTTTGAGAAATGTCTGTTGAGCTCACTTGCCCATTTTTCATTGGATTATTTGGGTTTTTTTGTTTGTTTTGCTGTTGAGTTCCTTGTATATTCTAGATATTAATTACTTGTTGGATAAACAGTTAGCAAATATTTTCTGTCATTCTGCAGGTATTCTCTTCACCCTGTTGATTGTTCCTTTTGCTATATGGAAGCTTTTTAGTTTAATATAATCTCATTTGGCCGGGCACAGTGACTCACGCTTGTAATCCCAGCACTTTGGGAGGCAGAGGCAGATGGACCACCTGAAGTCAGGAGTTTGACACCAGCCTGACCAACATGGCGAAACCTTATCTCTACTAAAAGTAAAAAATTAGCCAGGAGTGGGGGCACATGCCTGTAATCCCAGCTACTTGGGTGGCTGAGGCACAAGAATCACATGAACCTGAAAGGCAGAGGTTGCAGTGAGCCGAAATCGTGCCACTGCACTCCAGCCTGGGTGACAAGAGTGAGACTCCATCTCAAAAAAAAAAAAAGTCCCATTTGTCTATTTTTGTTTGTGTTACCTGTGTTTTTGAAGTCTTTGTTATTAAGCCCTTGCCTAGACTAATGTCCTGAAGCACTTCACCTGCTTTCTTCAAGTAGTTTTACAGTTTTAGCTATATGTTTAACTCTCTAATCCATTTTGGGTTGATTTTTGTATATGGGGTGAGATAAGGGTCCAATTTCATTCTTCTGCTTATAGATATCCAATTTTTTCACCACCCTTTATGGAAGAGAGTGTCCTTTCCCCAATGTCTGCTCTTGATGTTTTTGTCAAAAGTCAATTGGCTATAAATATGTGAATTTATTTCTGGGTTCTCTATTGTGTTCTATTTGTCTATGTGTTTGTTTTTATACCAATACCATACTGTTTTGGTTACTATGACTGTCTTAGTCCTTTACAGTGCTTATAACAGAATACCTGAAACTGAATAATTCATAAAGAAAAGGAATTCATTTCTTACTGTTATGAAGGCTGGGAAGTCCAAGGGTGAGAGGACATGTCTGGTGAGAGCCTTCTTGCTGGTGGGGATTCCAAAGTGTCCATAGGTAGTGTAGGGTGTCACATGGAGAGAGGGCTGAATGTGTAAACATGCTAGCTTGGGTCTCTCTTCTTCCTATAAAGCTACCAGTTCCACTCTCATCATAACTCATTAATCCATAACCCTTGAATCTATTAACCCATGAATGGATTAACTTATTCAAGAAGGCAGAGCTCTCATGATTCAATCATTTCTTAAAGGCCCTATCACTCAATATTGACACATTGAGGATTAAATTTCAACATGAGTTTTGGAGGGAACATACAGGCAATAGCAATAGCTTGGTGATATATTTTGAAGTCAGGTAGCATAATGCCTCTAGCTTTGTTACTTTTGCTAAACATTGCTTTGGTCATTCTGGGTCTTTTGTGATTCTATATGAATTTTAGAATTTTTAAAAATCTGTGAAGAATGTTATCATGTTTTAATTTTATTGAATCTTTAGATTGTTTATGACAGTATGGTCATTTTAACAATATTGCTTCTTCTAATCTGTGAACATAGGATGTCTTTCCACTTATTTGTGTCCCCTTCAATTGTTTTCATCAGTGTTTTGTAGTTATTTTCTTTTTTGAGATGGAGTCTCGCTCTGTCACCCAGGCTAGAGTGTAGTGGCATGATCTTGGCTCACTGCAACCTCTGCCTCCTGGGTTCAAACAATTCTCCTGCCTCAGCCTCCCAAGTAGCTGAGACTGCAGGTGCCCACCACCAAGCCCAGCTAATTTTTTTTGTACTTTTAGTAGAGACAGGGTTTTACCATGTTAGCCAGGATCGTCTCAATCTCCTGACCTAGTGATCTGCCTGCCTCAGCCTCCAAATATGCTGGGATTACAGGCGTGAGCCACCGCATTGGCCAGTGTTTTGTAGTTTTTATCCTATAAGTCTTTAACCTCCTTGGTTAAATGTATTCCAGGGATTTTTTTTTGTTTTGCTTTGTTTTTAATAGAAATGGGGTTTCACCATGTTGACCAGGCTCGTCTTGAACTCCTAGCTTCAAGTGATCTGCCCATGTTGGCCTCCCCAAGTGCTAAGATTACAGGTATAAGCCATCATCATGATCAGCCAGTTTTTCTCCTTTCCTTTCCTTTTCCTTTTCCTTTCCTTTTCCTTTCCTTTCCCTTTCTCTTTTCCTTTCTCTTTCCCTTTCTCTTTCCTTTCCTTTCCTTTCCTTCTCCCCTCCCTACCACCCACCTCACTATCTATTTCCTTCCGTGGTTAATTACTTACTTATCAGTCTTTATATATTTAACTTTTTCTATAAATATATTTACTTACAAAATAAATAAAT
>CAUYQU010017168.1:0-104231 GCA_963574635.1 Cheracebus regulus | reverse complement strand
TACTGTAGGGTGCCTTTTTTTTTTTTTTTTTTTTTTTTAGAAATGATTCTGGGCTGCATAAGTTGTTTTTCAAAAAAAAAAAAAAATCATTTTTAATCTAATTAGTTTTAAAGTTGTTGTGGATTAATTGGCATTTTTTGCTCAATAACTTTAAAATTAATTAGCTTAAAAAGGGTTTTTTTTTTTTTTTGAAAAATATATTCGGCAGCTCTGAATCATTTCTCAAAAAAAAAAAAAAAAAAAAAAAGGCACCCTACAGTAAACTCTCTCAATGTCCATACCTGGCCCTGCTGGGTTTTGATTACATGGAAAGCAGAGGAACATTGGGTAATGTGGCCATGTGCATGGTGAGGTGAGTGACTGAATGTACTTAAAACCATAAGGCAAGACTCCTAGGATCAACTAATTTTTTTTGCTTGTTCCTATAAAGTTGATCTTAATCTTCCCTCTGAAGGAAGTTATATTTATTTATTTTACCTGTAAAACTTTTATCTTTTTCTTTTCAACTTTTATTTCTGGGGTACATGTGCAGGTTTTCTACATGGGTAAATTGCATGTCTAAAGTTTTAAAACCAATCATTCCCGTTAAGATTAAGCAGAATCCTTAGAGGAATTGAACAAAAGGGAATGTCTAATTGAAGCTCCGTGTTACTAAAGTGATTTGGATTGCATCTTTGGCTTATCACTAACTGAATACATTAAGAAAGTTTTTCTCCTAGCCTGTTGTCAGATCCATCTAGTTAAATGCCCCTCTGGCGTGATACAGAGGGATTAATAGTAATGTGATCAGGTGTCTTAGTCCATTTGTGTTGCTATAACAATATTCTAGATGAGGTAATTTGTAAAGAACAGGACTTTATTACCCACAGTTTCAAAGGCTGGAAAGTCCACGACCAAGGTGCTGGCAAGACTGGTGTCTAGTGAGGGCCTTTTTCTGCTTCCATGATGTTGTTTTGTAGCTATATCTTCTGGAGAGGAGGAATGCTATGTCCTCACAAGGCAAAAAGAACAGAACGGGGGTTGAAAGGGGCTAAACATCCTCATCAAGACCTTTTATAAAGTTCCCTAATCTCATCCATGAGGGTGAAGCTCTTATGACTGAATCACCCCCTAAAGGCCACTTCTCCTAATATCTGCATTGGAGATTAAGTTTCAACCTGAATTTTGGAGGAGATGCAGTCATTCAAACCATAGCCTCAGGTAACTATTCTGTGTTTGGGACCTCTCTGGGTTACTTTAATTTGCACAATGTGTGTAGAACATGGCATCTGCCAGTTAGAGTATCTGAAATGAACCCCCACCTGGAACAGGGACATCCCATCCCCTTTGTCATATTCAGAGTGTGCTGTGAATGTACTAAGACTCCATTCCACTTCCAAATTAGGAATCTTGAACCACCTTTTAACCTTAAGAGACTCAGAAGACCCTTAAATCTTATGTTTCCTGGGGCACTGTTGTCCAGAGTGTGTACATGACAAGCAAACTATCATCAAGTTGCATGGTGGGACATGCATTAGTGACCCATGGTGCATGTGATGACAAACTGTTAAAGGCAACTAAACACAGGAAAGTACAGAGCACATGCCCTCTCCTGAGACCTTATTATTCCTTAGAGAGGTGTGTTGGAGCAGTGGAGCTATATGTGCACTCCAATTAAACATCTCCCTGCCCACTTACGTATGTTTAGCCTAGATTAAGGTGAAGTAGGGAATGCCTGGTTTCCCTACTTTTCAGTTTTCTATGAAATGAAGCGGACTCCTGATCCAGAAAGTTACCTTTATTACTCAGGTACTCAGTGAGGGAATTTGAATATCAGTGTTGCTAATAGAACTTGCGGTCCTTTCATTGAGTTGATGCAGGCAAGATGAACAGACTATTCATTAGAAAGAACCATCTCTGCATGGCCATGAGAGACCAAGGATTTGTCCTCTGAGTCTGTCTTCTGACCTTTAGGATGCATTAACTATAAGCTTCCCCATTTGGAAAACCAGACTTGAAATGGAGCCTTCAGAGCTTTCTGACAGCATCTGAAGAATCACTGTATAAGGAGAGAAGTCTCAGAACATATTGTAAAACACATCACAGGGATTTGAAGAACTCTACTGAGCCAACCCACCATGGAGCCCAGGGTTGAGAGGCGAAAACCTCACGGTGCAGAGTAAGAAAGAAACAGCTTGTAGCCACCCAGCCTGCTCCTGAGGTAGTCCAATGTTTAGAGTAGGAGATATTTTCCATAACATAGACTCCATCCAAGTTTAATCCACATGACCTGACAGGAGAGCCAAGCCTGTTCTGTTCAGGATTGAGGTTCCGGTTGATTCTGGGCAGTGTGCTTTAGGGTAGCCACTAGGTGGCAGATAATGTCTTGGCCTCATAAAGTGCTTATCTGTGTCCAGAA
Organism: Cheracebus regulus; assembly: GCA_963574635.1. Classification (NCBI taxonomy): domain Eukaryota; kingdom Metazoa; phylum Chordata; class Mammalia; order Primates; family Pitheciidae; genus Cheracebus; species Cheracebus regulus. The sequence continues at coordinate 101,833 of CAUYQU010017168.1, read as the reverse complement.
TGATCACATACAATGGCAAATCTCTGTTTCCTTAATACCACAAGAGCATCACTCCAAGAACCTTCATGACTAGTATTCCAGGGATTTCTGAGTCACTATAAAGACTACAGAATTACTCCCGGAGTGAGAGAGGTGTTATTACTAGGAGGAGACACTGCACAGCTGGCTGTCCAGACAAACAAGTCCCAAGATGGATACCACACAGATTCAAGGTAGCATTCCACCTCCACCTGGCAATGACAGTTTTTCATCAGAGAAAATGACTTGCGTGCATTTAGGTTCTATTGATGGGATGAAGCAGCTCTCGTTGTTGTACTAGCATGCAGAAGAACACCACTAGGTATCTTAGGGCACTTCCAAGACTGGTGGGAGGTGAGATGGCAGAATGAGAGTATCACTACATATGTGAAAAAATGAAGAAAGTTGAACATGATGAGTGTGGTAACTGAGAAAGCCCTGAAGAGAATAGAGCAAATGTGGACTCTGGAGCTCACTAGTCCTTAGTGATATTCTCAGTGTCACTGGGAATAGGATGCCAGTAAGATCATCAAAGCTCGATTAGATTGGGGATGACAAATTCAGTGTCTAAGTTTTCACAGTGACCCATTGCCTGGGAGAGTTCATAAAACTATTCAGGGATCTCTGTCTAAGTAGTCAATATACCATTTGTTTTTTCCTTATTGCTTCTGGATATACCTTTGACTTTCATGTGAATCTGTCGTGTTTCCTGATACATTTTCTCTTATTTGCAGTTTGGCACCTATTACATTTCTGAGTTTTTTTTTTTTTTTTCAGTTCCTCTACTCATGAGCCATAATTCTATATCTTCCTCAATGGCCTTAGTACCTTCTGGTATTTCCATGCTTGTGTGGTCCCCTCCTACATTAGATCTATGCATCTTTAAAAATAGAATTCAGAGAAAGTGATATGTGACTTCAGGGCTAGGTCATAAAGTCATGGTGGCTTCTGCCTTGTGCTCTCTGATTACTGGTTCTGTGGAAAGCCAGAACATCCAAGCATTCCTGTGGAAAGGCCCATGTAAGATGGAGGCCTCTGACCATTGATCAATACCAACTTGCTGGGCATATAAGTCACTGTACATTTAGGACAGTGAAAAGCATGTAAGTCACCTTCTACGATGATGAAGAATTGTCATTGCCAAATGGATGTGGAATGTTAACTTAAATCTGTGTGATACATTTTGTGTATTCTCAGCCACCTTAGAAGTAAATTCTGCAGCCCAATTAAGCCTTCAGATGATTGCATGCCTGGCCAAGATTTGATTGTAACCTTATAAAAGACTCTGAGACAGAACCCTCCTACCAAGCTGCTCCTGAAATCCTGACCCTGAGAAATAGTGAGAGATAATAATTATTGTTATAAGCCACTGAGTTTCAGAATCATGTATTCTATAGTGATATAATTTGACTATGTGTCCCCACCCAAATCTCATCTTGAATTGTAATCCCAACATGTCAAGGAGGGGACCTGGTGGGAGGTGATTGGATCATGGAGTGGTTTCCCCATGCTGCCCTTGTGATAATGAGGGAGTTCTCATGAGATACGATGATTTAAAAGTGGCAGTTTCCCCTGCACCCTATCTCTCTCTTGCCACCATGTAAGATGTGCCTTGTTTCCCCTTCGCCTTTTGCCATGATGGTAAGCTTCCTGAGGTCTCCCTAGCCATGCAGAACTGAGAGTCAATAAACCTTTTCTTTATAAATTATCCAGTCTTAGGTATTCTTTATAGCAGTTTGAAAATGGACTAATGCATACAGCAATAGCTAATAGGGAAAATAACATAGGCACAGAGCTAAGGGACAAAGCCAACGTCGGTCACTTCTAGGAATTCACAGGACTGAGACCTAATTAAAGAAGTGGGAACATGTGCTTGGCTAGATTTCAAAACTGATATGGACCAGTGACTCTTGCATCCCTCTCACTTTCCCCTGTTAGTGGAAAAGCATTTATCTTCTGCCTCATTCACCATTATATGTTGGGTGAGTTGGGGTGGAAAATTGTCTTTTAATTCATAGGTGTTCAACCTCAGAGAAACTATACCTGAGGAGCTTCATCCACACCTACACCTGGTGAGGAGGGATGATGAGCCTGAGCCTGATGCTGGTATGGGTCAAACTTTGGGGGAATCTTGGGAATGTTTTAGTGTATTTTGCATGTGGAAGAAATACAGATAATTTATAGCCAGTGGATAGATGGTGTTGGTTTTAAAACTTATTTACAATTGCCCCCCCAAAAAAGTAGAGTCTCATTCTCCCACTTTGTGAATGTGTCAGCTTTGGGCAATTGCTTCTGATTACTATAATGCAGTAGGAATGATTCTATGTGGCTTATAAAACCAGGATGGAAAAGATGATCACATTACTGTCTGGCTCTCACTCTATACTTTAGCTCTTGGAACGCAGACGCTGTCCTGTGAGGATGCTGAGACCCCATAGGGAAGTCACATGTGAGTTTTCTGGCAAATAGTCCTAGCTGAGGTTCTAGTTAGTGGCAGCAACAGTTTCCAGACATGAGTGAGGGAGCTTTCAGATGATTCTAGCCTCTACACTTTAGTTCTCAGAGTTGATGCCAGGTGGAGCAGGGACTGCACTATCCCAACCATATTTTGCTCAGATTGTAGATTTATGAGCAGAATAATTGTTGTAATTGTTGTAAGACACCAAATTTAGGAGTCATTTGTTATACAGCCAAAGTAACTGGAAGAAGGTCCTCTGTTTTTTCTGTCTTGATTCTCTTTTTACCTTTTTACATAGAATCCTGAGACATTCTGGAGCCCCTTTTCATGATTTTCTCCTATGAGATAGGGTAATATCAGCTTCCCTCAGTGAAAAAAGCAAATGCAAAGCCACTGCCCATTTGAGAAGGGCATGCCCATATTAAATCATCCTGCATTCTCTGCATCAAGGCATATTATCAGACATGGCCTTTGAGGCCCAAGTTCTCAGATAGCTATGTTAGCAGAGCAACCATCTCAAAGTGATAACTGCCTCAATGAGGTAATCCAATTTGTAAACTCAGGAATATCTCCTAACGAGAATATGTACAGTCCTGAGTCACTTACTAATGAGGATACATTCTGAGAAATGTATCATTAGGCCATTTCATTGTGCAAATCTCATAGAATGTATTTATACAAACCTAAATAAATGGTGGCCGGGTACGGTGGCTCTCACCTGTAATCCCAGCCCCCTGGGAGGCTGAGGCACGTGGATCACCTGAGGTCGAGTTTGAGATGAGCCTGGCCAACATGGTGAAACCCCATCTCTACTAAACTAGCCGGGTGTGGTGGTGAGTGCCTGTAATCCCAGCAACTTGGAAGGCTGAGGCAGGAGAATGGCTTGAACCCGGGAGGCAGAGGTTGCAGTGAGCCAACATAACACCACTGCACTCCAGCCTCGGTGACAGAGTGAGACTTCCTCTTAAAAAAAAGAAAAAAAAAACCTAAATGGCATAGCCTAATACACACCTAGGTTATATTTAATAGCCTATTGCCCCTAGGCTACAAATCTGTACAGCATGTTATTGTACTGAATACTATAGGCAAAGATAACACAATGAGTATTTGTATATGTCAACATACCTAAACATAGAGAAGTACAGTAAAAATGATATAAAAGATAAAATGTCAGAGCTGCATAGAGCATTTACCACAAATTGAGCTTGCAGGACTAGAAGTCGCTCTGGGTAAGTGAGTGAGTAGTAGGTGAATGTGAAGGCCTTGGACATGACTGTACACTGCTTTAGTCTTCATAAACATTGCCCTTTGGCTACACTCAACATATTTCTAAAACTTTTTTTCTGTATCAAATTAAAGCTTACTGTAATATTTTTTTACTTTATAAACTCTTTAAATTTTTAAAACTTCTTGACTTTTTTGCAAGAATACTTAGTAAAACACAAAAACATTGTACAAATGTACCAAAATATTTTCGCGATATCTTTATTTTATAAGTTTTCTTCTATTTTTAAAATTCTATTTGTTTTTTACTTTTTAAACTTTTTTAAAAAAACTAAGACAGAGCTGGTGTGGTGGTTCATGCCTGTAATCCAAGCACTTTAGGAGGTGGGCAGATCATGAGGTCAGGAGTTCGAGACCAGCCTGGCCAACATAGTAAAACCCTGTCTCTACTAAAAATACAAAATTTGGCCAGGCATGGTGGTGTGCACCTGTAGTGTCAGCTACTCAGGAGGCTGAGGCAAGAGAATCACTTGAACTCGGGAGGCAGAAGTCGCAGTGAACTGAGATTGTGCCGCTGCGCTCAAGCCTGGGTGACAGAGCAAGACTGTCTCAAAAAGAAAAAAGAAAAGAAACACCAAACAACAACAACAAAAAACTAAGAAACACTCATTACCCTTGGCTGACACAAAGTGAGCATCATCAATATCACTGTCTTCTAACTCCATATCTTGTCCCAGTGGAAGGTCTTTAAGGGGCGATAATAACATGCATGGAGCTGTCATCTTCTATAATAACAACACCAACTTCTGAAATGCCTCCGGAAAGACCTGCCTTAGCTATTTTAGAGTTGTCATTTGAAAAATAAATAAGTACCTTTAAAATGACAAAATACAGTTTAGTAAATACATAAAATCAGCAACATTTATTATCAAGTATTATGTATTAGACATAATTGTACAGCATATACTTTTATGTAATTGACAGTAGGTTCATTTATGCCAACATAATCACAAGCATCCGACTAATGCATTGCACTAAAATGTAATGAAGGCTACAACATCACTAGGCAGTAGGGGTATTTCAGCTTCATTGTAATCTTATAAGACCACCATTGTATATGCAGTTCATCATTAACTGAAATGTCGTTATGAGGTACATGACTGTATTCCCAAATCCACCAAGTTCTTGATCAAGGATTGAACAGAAATAGCCTTCCCCAGCATTAATCAACCTAGGCAATCAGTTCTCTATTCTTTTGACAAGGGTCGTATGTTATTTTACCTTTTGCTTATTATGCAGCACCATTCAATAAAACTAATGCCATTACTTCTTTATTCAAAATAACATCCCAGGCCTTTGAATACCCCTCTGCAGGCTGCTGATAGCACTCCTGGAGAAACTGAGCTCTCATCATATGGCATCTGGTACCTCCTACCAGTGACAGTTCCCCCTCACTTCCCTGTACAATGTACCCTGCAATGATAAATGGCTTCCAACAGCCTCCATGGGTGCAATCGCAGTCATTCTTTCTTCCCTCATGGAAGAACTCTCCCTGTGTCTGAGGTGGCCAGTGACTGTCCTATTGGCAATACCGAAGGTGGTGGATGAGGAAACAAGCCCAACCATCCCATCTCCAGGCCAAGTGATTGACTTTAGTAGCTGCCCTAGATGCAACAATAGGGCCTTTCCTGTTTGCCTTTCCTCCTCCTCTTGGCTCAAAAACACATCCAAATGCAAAGGAATGAGGGGGAAATTGATTAGCATTGCTTTCTCCCTTCATGGTCCTCTCACAGCATTTCTGCCCTTCTTATTCCATGATCTCAGCACCATCCAGCCACCTCCGCCAAGTGAGCTTGCCCCTAACTCCTGGTCAGGGAGTGGGGGATATCTCCCATCTCTGCCCAACTAAACTCTTTCCCTGATTGCAAAATCCTGTGACACCAGGTCAACTGACGCTGGCAAGGATCCCACAATGTGTACCAAACATTGTGTATGGTTCATGGCGACCTACACCACAATGCATGCATGGTGTAAATAATGATAGTATGTATTGGGAACAACTTTATGAGCATAGATGAAATACAGGGCATAAGAGTAAGGTATGTTTGAGTCAGTAGAAGTATAAGTGCTGGCCTGGCACAGTGGCTCACGCCTGTCATCCCAACACTTTGGGAGGCTGAGGCAGGTGGATCACGAGGTCAGGAGATCAAGACCATCCTGGCCAACATGGTGAAACCCTATTTCTACTAAAAATACAAAAAGTAGCTCCCCTTACGTCTGAGGTGGACACGTGACTGAGGTGGACAGTCACTTGTCCACCTCAGACACAGGAGGAGTGTGGTGGGTGTGGTGACACACGCCTGTAATCCCAGCTACTTGGAAGGCGGAGGCAGGAGAATCACTTGAACCAGTGAGCCGAGATCACACCACTGCACTGCAGCCTGGGGGACAGAGCAAGACTTTGTTTCAAAAAAAAAGTATAACTGCTAAAAAGGGCACCCCAGTAGAGAAAACTTGCCCCACACTGCTTTATCTATATTGGATAGGCTGAGAGGGATAAGACACACACACGCACGCATACACCTCAAAGGCGTTTACTTTTAGGAACCTAAAGCTCCTCTATGGAGTGTCTGTTATCAGTGCTACATTATCAATTGGAAGCTTTGCTGCAGGAAGAAAGAAAGGATGGGGTCTTCATGGAAGCAGGGATCAAAGGCTTGTTTCTTCTCACAGGCAGTTGATGAGAGCACTGGGATTGCAAACATTGGGACTGAATGAATGGGGGCGAAGCACTGCTCAGAGTACAGGGTGGTAAGGATTTTGTTTACATGGAGTAGGTTTCCCCATCAAGCCAACCCAGAACATTTCCCAGGAACTCTCAAACTCCTGAGCGCCCCCCTTTCCCTCTCCACTCACCAGCATGGGGCCTCAGTGTCCTCACCCTCTTTGTGTTTCAGTTTGGCTGATTCCCATGGTCCTGTCTTCAAGTTTACTAATTCTTGTCTCTGCTATGTTGAGTTTGCTGATGAGCATGAAAGGGAATTTTTAATCTCTTACTGTGTTTGTCTTTTCTTGTATTTTCACCGAATTCTTTCTTAGCTTCCATAGCTCTACTGAAATGAACATCTGATGATGTACCCTGTCCACCTTTTCTGCTAGATCATTTGATATGAGTCATGGTTATTTTAAATTCCCAAATCATTCTAACCTCTCTGCCATATCTGAATCTACTGGTGATTGATTTGCCTCTTGATAGTGTGGTTTTTGTCCTTGCTGTTTTTTGTAAGCTACATAACTTTTTGCTGAAAGTCAGATACCTTGGATAAGAAAGTAGAGACTGTGTTAAATAGTCATACCTGGAAGTGAGCCTGCTTTTCCTTCCTCTGGGCATTTACCAATTGGGGGTTGAGCCAATCTACTCAGGAGTAAATTGGCTCAGGAGTTATGATGACCTGCTTCTACTTACAGATATGCACCCACCCACCTCCTCAACCCCCAGCGTATATTCTTACTCATCCCTGTGGATAGAGGTCCTGTTCGGTTTCTATTCTTTAGTTGTGATGGGTTTTTACCAGCTCCCTAAAAGCTCATAATTTGCTGTTCTTAGGCAGCTTGAGCTTTTTGTTTGATGAGGGAAATAGAGAAGATCCAAGAATAGATGCTTCATATCCGTTCTCCTGATGGCTCCTGTTCCCACAAGGCATGCTTTATTAAGACTCTTGCTCTGCTTCCAATATCTTGTGTGTGTGAGCTCAAGGTATGTGGCAATACCCTGCAGGGGGTTGTAAATTGCCTTTATGTCTTTGTCTCACAGGGACTCTCTCCCTAGCTCACATTTTATCTTTAGCAATTGGTTAATATTAGCTAGATTCTTCTTGCTGTTGTCTGGCAATGTCTAACTCAGTTAAGTGCTCACGACCATCACTCTTTAAACTCGTCTCTAGTCCTTAGATTTTGTTGCCTGAAACTTCAGCTTTCCCATGGCTTCAAAGTGAGTTGTAAATTTGACAATGCTCTGGCATTTTGTTGTTCTTGCTGTTGTAAGGATTAGAATGATGTCCTCTCCATCTTTCTGTATCCTAAGAAGAAACCAGAAATACCTCCCACTTCTTTGAAATGAATCAACACAAGCTACAGATCTTTCAACAGTAAAAAAAACAAACAAAAAAGCCTTGAGTCACTTAATGAATAAAGTCTTTAATAGTACATCATGCCTCATATTATTAAGTGCATAATACTTTTACTTCAGGTAAAAGTAAAGTATATTTCTTATCCCTTAGTAGGTAGTTAAATCAGTTATCTGCCATTATTTCTTCAAGTTGAGTTTTCCTGAAGTAACCAATGTTAATGTTATTTTTAGCCTGTGTTCTTCTTATCCAGTTAATTGTGTATTTCATTTATATTTCTTATTTCCCCAGTTAAATGCTTTAAACAACATTCTTAAATCTTGCATTTTCCTCATCTATAACATTTTATGATATTCCTGCACAGGAATCTGATTAGTAAAATTCAGGCAACTTGGTATATACAAAAGCATAATATCGGAGGCACCAAGAAGTCTAGAATGATTGACAACTTTGACATAATTGCCTCATTGTATTAATGAGATAACACTTCAATTCTGTCCATTTTGCTATGTTCCTTATGGGAAATGAGTTACACGGTGATGAAAAAAATTTAGAAGATATTGGTAAGATATTTTAGCATTGTAACCTATGATTTACAAAATTTTCTGAGTCAGATTTAGATAAAATCTATTATTGTTATATTGATGGATATTATGCGGTCAATAAGACTGTAACATTATGTGAACTGAAATCATCTTTGTCACTAAGAGATTATGGCTATCTAGGGAGTGGTGAAACTTCTTATATCATAGAATCCTGAAGAAAACTATATTCTTGGCATTTCTCCTTCAGACAAAATTATCTTATGAAAAAGTGTGGGTTTCCAGCTGAAGGAGTAATAAAAACCAGGTCTTATATGCAGTAAAATAAAACATTATTTTAAAAATTATTTTTCTCATTATACAAATACTATAATTTTTTTAAAATGTAAAACATCTATCAGAGTTGAGAAAGAAATTTTAGACCTTTTAAAGACAGAATAACAAAATCTAGTCTGGTAGTCTTAATGGTTATATTTCTTTGTAGACACACACACATATATATCCACATATAAGCAATCTTAACCTTAAAAATCATACATATATGTGTATTTATGTATATATTATCAGTGTCATATAGAGTTTTTTATCCTGCTTTTTTCACTTACTGCATCAGAAGTATTTTCCCATGTCATCAAAAACTCTTCATAAATATTTTTTATTGGCGAATACTATTCTGCTTTATAGTTGTGCCATAATTGGTTATAAGCCTTTTGTATATTAAGGTTGTTTCCAGTGTTCCAGTATTGAAAATAATGCCATGATGAACTAATTTATATATAAATCTTTAGCTTCATTTTTGATTACTTGTTAGAATCCATTCATGAAAGTAAAATTACTGATTCTAAGAGAATGAAATTTTTTATAGCTCATGACAGATGTTTATAAATCATGTTTTGGAGGGCTTTAACAAATAACATTGCCACCAGTAGTTTATGAGAATATGTGTGTGTTTTTTTTTTTACATTATTAGTGGGAATGTTAATTAGTTCAGCCACCAAGTAACGCAGTTCAGAGATTTCTCAAAAAAACTTAAAATGGAACTTCCATTTGACCCATGAATCCCATTACTGGGTATACACCTCAAGGGAAATAGATAATTATACCAAAAAGATGCAGGTACTCATACATTCATCACCATGGTATTCACAATAATAAAAACATGAAATCAATCTATTTGCCCATCAATGGTAGATTGGGTAAAGATAACGTGGTACATATATATATCAGGGAATACTATGCAGCCATAAGAAAGAATGAGACCATGTCCTTTGCAGCAACGTGGATACAGCTGGAGGTAATAATTCTCAGTGAGTTAACGCATAACTAGAAAACCAAATACGACATTTTCTCACTTATAAGTGGGAGCTAAACATTGAGCACATGTGAATATAAACACAGGAATAATAGACACTGTGAACTACTAGAGGGCAAAGGGGAGGAGTGTGAAAAACTAGCTATTGGGTACTATGTGCACTCCCTGGGTACAATATACCCATATAACAAACCTGCATGTGTACCTACCATATTGAAAATAAAAGTGGCAATTAAGCCAGGCACAGTAGCTCACGCCTGGAATCCCAGCACTTTGGGAGGCCGAGGAAGGGGGATCACCTGAGGTCAGGAGTTTGAGACCAGCCTGGCCGACATGGTGAAACCCTGTCTCTATTAAAAATACAAAAATCAGTTGGGCGTGATGGTGCACACCCGTAATCCCAGCTACTTGGGAGGCTGAGGCAGGAGAATCACCTGAACCAAGGAGGTGGAGGTTGCAGTGAGCCAGGATTGCACCACTGCACTCTAGCCTGGGAGACATTCCATCTCAAACAAACAAAACCCACAAAACAAGAATGTCCACTCTCACTATTTTTTTCCCCCAACATAGTACTAGAAGTCCTAGGGAGTTCTAGGCAAGAATAAAAAATAAAAGACAACCTAATAGCAAACATAAGTGAAATTGTTAATTAATTAAGGAGATTTTGGGCTGAGACAATGGGGTCTTCTAAATATATAATCATGTCATCTGCAAATAGAGACATTTTGACTTCCTCTTTTTTCTAATTGAATACCTTTTATTTCTTTTTCTTGCCTGACTTCCCTGGCCAGAACTTCCAATACTATGTTGAATAGGAGGGGTAAGAGAGGGCATCCTTGTCTTGTGTCGGTTTTCAAAGGGAATGCTTCCAGCTTTTGCCCATTCAGTATATTGGCTATAGGTTTGTCATAAATAGATCTTATTATTTTGAGGTGCATTCCATCAATACCTAGTTTATTGAGAGTTTTTAGCATGAAGGGCTGTTGAATTTTGCTGAAGGCCTTCTCTGCATCTATTGAGATAATCATGTGGTTTTTGTCTGTGGTTCTGTTTATGTGATGGATTTTGTTTATAGTTTTGCATATGTTGAACCAGGCTTGCATCTCAGGGATGAAGCCAACTTGATGGTGGTAGATAAGTTTCTTGATGTGCTGTTGGATTCGGTTTGCCAGTATTTTATTGAGGATTTTCACATTAATGTTCATCAGGAATATTGGCCTGATTCTTAAAAGGCATCCAAAACATTTGTATTTTATGGAAGGGTGAAAAATAACTGAGATTTTTCCTGGAAATGAACCATTCACACTGTGGCTTTAAATATAGCTGTACAATAAGGACAACTTTTAATTCATCTTTTATATTTAAAATTATAGAAAGAAGTGACAATAGGTAAACAGGAAGGTCTTAGATATTCTGGGAGTGGGGATGGTAGGTGGAGAATAGAGCATAAATACAAGAAGTAAGTGAGGATTTGAATGTAACATTTCCCAAGGGGTAAACTTTTCATGACTCTTCTGAGGGAAGTACATCCAGATGTAAGTGAAGTTCTGGTAAATCATGAAAATGAGATGGTTACATGCAAAATAACATTTTTAGGAAGAAAACAAGGTAAATATTAATGTCCACCAATATCTATTCTCTCCTTTCTACTATTTCCTTACTTGGTAAGAGAATTGTAGGTAGGGACATAGTTAGAACACATTTTTCAGCAAGTTGTTTCCATGGAATGGCTTTTAAGAAGTTGGAGAGACCCCTCCATAATCCCTCTCTCTGCTCCTACTAGGTAAATAGAAGTATAGATGAGGCCTTACCTAAGGGCAGAGCCACAAGGCGAAAGATGCTTTTAACCCTGAATCACTTTAAGTAGCTTACTGCTAACCAGGAACACTTGTCTTGGATTTCTGTAGGCATAAAAAATAGGCTACTACTGTGTTTGTAGTCGTTTTATATTTCAATGTCTATTTTTGTGATGGCTTAGTATACTCTCAGTAATGCAGTTGTTTGTTGCAAAACATAGTGGTTGAAATAGTTTCAGGAAGCACAGAGCTCAGCTCACACAGAAACCTTTAAATGAATCCCTTTATTTCTCTCTCTAACTCCTCCCCCATTTCGAATATTCAGAAACAAACAAAATAGTAGGTGACATAGAAATCCCAGAAATCAATGTTCTAATCTCTTGGAAAGTAATGTGTAAGCCAGGTAAGTAAACAAAAGTAGAAGAAGAATTGTAGGTGGTTCTCAAGGATGGCAATCTGGTTATTGACAATGTGCCTTTTACAAGGAGAAGGAAGAGTACTGGGAATGACTCTAATCAAGCTAAACCCATACCCATCACTCAGAGAAAAGTCTGTCCTGAAGTTTATTGATTTATTATTTTTAGTCCAACAGAGGGGTTCCCCTGCTCGTGGCAGCTAAGATACAGCAAACCTGAAGAAGAGGAGGGATTGATACAGATAGGCTCAATTACAGCAGAAAAATAACACATAGGTGAGGAAGCTAGTGTTTAGAGGGGCTGAGTAACTAATTTGACTTCCCCAAATCGTACAAGGATAAGTGGCTAACTAAGGTTTTAAATCAAATTTGGCCTGAATTTCTAAAGGATAGGCACAAAAGCTTGTGAAAAGTGAATTGAAGAAACTCTAAGGCATAGAGGTATAGGAATCTACATGGTGGGGTAAACAGTCCTAATTAATTAGTTCATTAGCCCCTGAGGATAGTATAATAGGCATAATAATGGGTAGTTCTGACAGCTGAGATGCTGTCAGAAAAAGCCTATTCAAGAGTAAGGACTTAATGAAGGCATCACCAGTGATAAAGAGATCAACCAAATGAAAAAGATAGGAAGCCTCAGCAAGGAAATAGACATTAAAAACACAAAAACATTTGAACTGAAAAATACAGTAACCAAAACAAAAAAACTCAATGGGTTCAACAGTAAGATGGAAGGAATAGAGGAAAGAATCAATGAACTGAAAGACAGGACAACAGAGTTTATCCAGTCTGAAAAACAGAGAGAAAAATAGACTAAGAACATTGAACAGTTTCAGATACCTGTGAGACCATAATAGAAGATCTAATATCCATGTCACCAAAATCCAAGAAGGAGAGGAGAGGGAAGACTTAAAAAGTGGTCAAGGAAATATGATTAAAAACCTCTCCAGTTCTGTGAAGAAGGTCATTAGTAGCTTGATGGGGATAGCGTTGAATCTGTAAATTACTTTGGGCAGTATGGCCATTTTCACGATACTGATTCTTCCTAACTATGAGCATGGAATGTTTCTCCATCTGTTTTTGTCCTCTCTTATTTAGTTTAGCAGTGTTTCGTAGATCTCCTTGAAGAGGTCCTTTACGTTCTTTGTTAGTTGTACTCCTAGGTATTTTTTTCCTCTTTGTAGCAATTGTGAATGGCAGTTCATTCTTGATTGAGAAATGCCAGATATAGGTGATGGGGAGAAAGGGAGCAAATCACACTGCCATATGTTTACTTATGCAACAATCTTGCATGTTCTTCACATGTACCCCAAAACCTAAAATGTAATAAAAAAAAAAACCTCTCAAATTTAGTTTAAAAATTTACAGTTTGAAAAAGCTCAGTGAACCCCAAACAGGAGATGCTCAAAGAAATTCACAACAAGCACATTGTATTCAAACTTCTGAAACCTAAAGACAAATCTTAAAATCAGTGTGAGAAAAAGCACCTTACCTAAATATTTTTTAAAAGTTATGACAGCAAATTTCTCATCAGGAAACAGAGGCCAAAAGGACGTGGCATGAAAACTTCTGAATACTGAAAGAAAAAAAGTCAATTATGAATTGTATATCCAGTGAAAATATCCTACAAAAATACCCTACAGGAAAAAATACCCCCTTCTGCTATAGGAAGGGGAATTAAAAGAAGATATAACCAGCAGACCTACCCTAAATGAATGACTAAAAGAAGTTCTGTGAAAAAGGAAACAATAAAGGAATGAACATTGGAATATCAAGAAGGAAGAAAGAATATGGTAAGGAAAAATAAGGATAATTACAGTAGACTTTGCTTCTTATGAGCTTTCAAAATTATATTTGATGGTTGAAGCAAAAAATATACTGTCTGTGGTTGTAGATGTCTACAAAAGAAATAATTAAGGAAAATTATATGTGAGGGTAAAGGTATGTAAAGGGAGATAATATTTCTGTATTTCACTGGTTTTATAGTAAAATGTTAACACCAGTAGCCTGTAATAAATTAGGTATACATAGGGTGACATTTGGGAGAACTATTAAAAATGTTAGAAAGATATGCTTGAAAAGATATGCTAGAGATAAATAAAAATAAAATTCTAGAAAATATTCAAGTAGTCCACAAAAAAGGTAGGATTAAAAAATGGGAAAAACAAAAGGCAGAAAAAAGTAGAAAACAAAAAATAAAATGCAATATTTAAGCCCTAACATACTAATAAATATTTTCAGTGTAAATGGTCTAAAAACAATTAAAACACTGAAATTAGCAGACTAGATCAAAAATGCATGACTCAATTATATGATGTCTACAAGAAACTGACGTTAAATATAAATACATAGGCTAGTTGGAAGTAAAAGGATTGCAAAAGATATATCATATACCTATTAATCAAAAGAAAGGAAGAGTGGCTATACTAATATCAAAGTGGACTTCAGAGAAATGGAAATTATCAGAAATAAAGAAGACATGGTATAATGAATAAAGCATCAGTATACCAAATAGACATAGCAATCCTAAATGCACAAACATGAAACAACTGAACTGCAAATATGTGAAGCAAAACCTGTGATAGAACTGAAAAGAGAAATAGACAAATTTACAATTATACTTGGAGACTTCAACATCATATTCTCAGTGATCAACAGATAACTAGATAAAAAAAATCAGTAAAGATATGCAAGAATTCATCACCAACCAATAGGATCTAATTGACATTTTAAGAACATTCCACCAAATAACAGAATACACATTGTTTTCAAGTGCACTCTGAACATACACAGAGATAGACCATCTTCTGGGCCATTAAGCAAATTTCAATAAATTTTAAAACAATTAAAATCATACAAAGTATGTCCTCTGACTACAATGGAATAAGATATAAATAAATAATAAAAAGATGCCAGGAAAATCCTGAACGCTTAGAAAGTAAACAACACACTTCTAAGTAATCCGTGGCTTAAAGAGGAAATATCAAGAGAAATTTTTAAAAATTAATTTAATGGCAAGATGGCTGAATAGGAACAGCTCCAGAGTGCAGTTCCCAGCAAGAGTGATGCAGAAGGCGAATGATCTCCGAATTGCCAACTGAGATAACAGGTTCATCTCAGTGGGACTGGTTGGACAGTGGGTGTAGACCAAGGAGGGTAAACTGAGGCAGGGTGGGGCACTGCCTCACTTGGAAAGTGCCATAGACCAGGAGATTTCCAGCTGGTGCTGTGGGTTTCCAGGGCAAATCTGGGCAGCCAATTCAGCTGGTGAAGGCAGTTCCCAGCACAAATCTGAGCAGCCATTTTGACTGGTGCCTGGAGTGCCTGTGAGATAGAGCTACCCATACCCCTGAGAGAAAGGGGCTGAAGGCAGAGAGCCAGGTGATCTGTCTCTGCAGATCCTGCCCCCATGGAAATCTGCAAACTGAATCCCACTGGCTTGAGATTTTTGCAGCCAGCTCAGCAGTTTGAGCTCGACCCTGGACGGTCGAGCTTGGTGCAGGGAGGGGTGTCTGCCATTACCAAGGCAGCTCTAACCTTACTTGTAAAACAAAAGCACAAAGAAGTTTACACAGCAGCTGTGGGGAGCACGTGGCGGCTCAACAACACCTCCTCAGCCAGACTGTGACTAGACTCCTTCCTTGCAGGGCAGGGCATCTCTGAAAAAAGGCAGCAGCTTGTCAGGGACTTATAAATAAAGCCACGCCCTCCCAGAACAGAACAACTAGGAAAAGGAGCGGTTGTGAGTTCCACTGAAGCAGATTTAAACGTCCCTGCCCAGCATTTCTGAAGGGAGCAACAGAGCTCCCAACACAGTAGTTGAGCTCTGACTAAGGGACAGACTGCCTCCTGAAGTGGCTCCCTGACCCCTGTATATCCAAAGAGTCACCTCATGCAGGAAAGCTCTGGCTGACAACTGTGAGATACCGTTCCAGGATGAAGCTACCAGAGGAAGGAACAGGCAGCAATCCTTGCTGTTCTGCAGCCCCCACAGGTGATTCCCAGGCAAGCAGGGTCTGGAGCAAACCTCCAGCAGTCCTGCAGCAGAGGGGCTTGACTGTTAGAATGAAAAATAAAAAACAGAAAGAAATAGCCTCAACATCAACAAAAAGGATGTCCACTCAGAGAACCCATCTGAAAGTCACCAACTTCAAAGACCAAAGGTAGATAAGTCCATGAAGATGGGAAGAAATCAGCACAAAAAGGATAAAAACATGAAAAACCAGAATGCCTCTCCTCAAGAGATCACAACTTCTCACCAGCAAGGGAAGAAAACTGGATGGATATTAAGTCTGATGAACTGACAGAAGCAGACTTCAAAAGGTGAGTAATGACAAACTTGTCTGAGCTAAAGGAACATGTTCTAATTCAATGCAAAGAAATGAAGAACCTTGAAAAAAGGTTAGATGAAATGCTAACTAGAATAATCAGCTTAGAGAAAAACATAGATGACTTGATGGAGCTGAAAAACACAGCACAAGAACTTTGTGAAGCATACACAAGTTTCAATAGCTGAATCCATCAAGCAGAAGAAAGGATATCAGAGATTGAAGATTCATTCAACTCAATGAAATAAAATGGGAAGGCAACATTAGAGAAAAAAGAGTGAAAAGAAATGAACAAAGCCTACAAGAAATATAGGATTATGTGAAAAGACCAAATCTACATTTCATCAGTTTACCAGAACGTGACGGGGAGAATGAATCCAAGCTGGAAAACACTCTTCAGGATATTATCCGTGAGAACTTCCCCAGCCTAGCAAGGCAGGCCAACATTCAAATCCAGGATAATACAGAGAACACCATGAAGATATTCCTCAAGAAGAGCAACCCCAAGGCACATGTACTCAGATTCACCAGGGTTGAAATAAAGGAAAAAATGCTAAGGGCAGCCAGAGAGAGAGGTTGGGTCACCCACAAAGGGAAGCCCGTCAGACTCACAGCGGATCTCTGGGCAGAAACCTTGCAAGCCAGAAGAGAGTGGGGGCTAATATTTGTAGTCATGAAGTATTTGCCCATGCCTAAGTCCTGAATGATATTCCCTTGGTTTTCTTCTAGAGTTTTTATGGTTTTAGTATTATGTTTAAGGCTTTAATTCATCTAGAGTTTGTTTTTGTACAAGGTGTAAGGAAAGGGTCCAGTTTGAGTGTTCTGCATATGGCTAGCCAGTTTTCTCAATAACATTTATTAAATAGGAAGTCCTTTCCCCATTGATTGTTTTTGTCAGGTTTGTCAAAGATCAGATGGTTGTAGATGTGTGGTGTTACTTGTGAGGGCTCTGTTCTGTTCCATTTGTCTATACCTCTGTTTTGGTAGCAGTGTCACGCTGCTTTGGTTTCTGTAGCCTGGTAGTATAGTTTGAAGTCAGGTAGTGTGATCACAATGCTGTATTTTGAAAAGACTGTTCTTTTCCTATTGAGTGTTCTTGCACCCTTGTCCAAAATAATTTGACCCTATATTGCAAGGATTTCTTTCTGGCCTCTGTTCTATTCTATTGATTTATGTGACTGTATTTATGCCAGTACCACACTGTTTTAATTACTGTACCTTTGTAGTGGGCTTTGAAATTGGGACATGTGAGACCTTTAATTTTGTTTTGCTTTTTCAAAATTGGCTATTCAGAGTCCTTAGAGATTCCATATGTATTTTAGGATGAATTTTTCTATTTTAGCTTGTCACTAGTATTTTGTTAAGAATTGTATTTGGATACTATGGACATCTTAACTGTATTAAGTCTTTAAATTCATCAACATGGGATAGCTTTCCATTTATTTGTGTCATCTTCAATTTTTTTCAGCAACGTACATGACTTTTTAATAGCAGCTTCATTCATAATAAACAGCTGGGAGCAACCCAGAGGTCCTCCAATGGATTAATGGCTAAAAATAACTACAGTACATCCATACCATGGAATATTACTCAGCAATAAAAATGAATGAGACCAGATGAATTACTCAAAAGACCAGATGAATTTCTAGAGAGTTATGCTGGGAAAAGCCAATTCCCCAATATTACATGCTGTTATATGATTCCATTTATATAATGCTCTTGAAATGACAAAATTGTAGACATGAAAAATAGATATTGGTTGCCAAGAAATTAAGGGGATGAGCATGGGAGAGAAGTGGGTGTGGCTACAAAATGTAAACTGGAGGAACTGGTGATGGAAATGTTCTGTATCTTGACTGTGTCAGTGTCAATATCCAGGTGTGATATTGCATTATAGTTTTGCAAGATGTTATCACTGGGGACACTGGGTAAAATGTACATGGGATCTCCCTCTAGCAGTTCCTAGTCAATGTTGTGAGCCTATATATATTTTTTCAAAATAAATATAAAGAAACAAGTAACAGAAAGTGCAACATCTTTTTAAAAGATTTCTATAGAATATCGTTAACAAAGGTAATTTAATGCTATTTGGGAAATAGCTGCCTGTAATGATTTACTTCTCAAGGTCTCTTGAGAACCAAATGTTTTTGTTTTGAATTGTTTTAGTGCTCACAATTAAAGTATTTTGCAGCAGCCACAGCTCTGGATGGTTTAGGAACATATTTGCTGTTAGAAATTAATTCTCACCAAAGACAATGTGGAGAATCTGTCTCTTAGAGAATGTGGTATCCTTATCTGAGTTACAGAACTGTGAGTTCCAGTCTGGCAGCGTGACCTAAATGGTCTGGATCAGGCTGACACCTTGCTGTTACTCACAAGAGTTTGCATTTACATAACCCAGAGAGTGAGTTCTTCCTCTAATTGTGAGCTCTAGGCCTTCACTTGCCACAGCCCAGTCCTGGTGCTGGTGCCAGCCTTAAAAAAGCTAGATGACCTGAACACACCAGTTTCTCTGCTGTAAACTGAATGCGTGACTTGAGATTATACCTACAGTTCTAACTCCAAGATTAATAATAATTGCTACTGTGCATGGTCTTTTGTTTCAGTGTTAGACATTTTATCCATGAACCTGTTTAATCCTCACCACAACCTTTTGAAAAGAGCATCTTGTTGTTGCTGTCATTTTACACATTAGAAAACCGAGTGCCAGAAAGGCAAAGCAAGTTTCTCAGGAATACACAGCTAGAAAAGGAGAAAGCTGGGAAGATAGAAGCCAGTCATCCCAGTGTGCCCACATTTGAAGGGTTTCCTGAGATAAGGGGCTTATGATTCTAAAACTGGGAAAGTCCCAGGCAAAATGAGATGAGTTGGTCATGCTCGATGGGAGGACAATCCTGAATTTGTATGACTTCAGAGCCTATATTCCTTTGGCTCTACTATTTCACCTCTCTGTTTTTTAGAGATCTCATGAGAATTGCAACGATTAAAGAGGTAGCGAGACAAATCATGTGCTTTTTTTCAAGGGGAAGTTCGAATGATGCTGCTACCTGGAGGAATAGGAGAAAGTGGTAGGCAAGGGAACCTCTATTTATCTTCTATCTTGTTCAGTTTCCATAATAATTAGTGAATACAAAGGATGGCAGACAATTAAACCTGAAATGTATTAAAATGAGAAAATGAGAGAGATGAGAATGGAATTTGTGTATATCTTAAATGTCTTATAGAAGTTGTAATAAATAATGCATGCTCCTCATAAAACAAATGTTAATAAATCTAGGCGGATGGTTTGCAGCAGGATTTGAGATCAACAGATGCAGAGCACTAATCCAAAGATTGGCAGAGTTAATGGCCCCACACGCAAGAGAGCTTGCTTTCTCCGGATTGCAGTTTGCACAGATTTAACCTCTCTCCTCTCTATTACCTTGCCTTCTGAGTAAGTGTTCCTTTGCTGGAAAAGTGTGATGCATTCCTCAGGGAGCGGAGTAACCCATCAGGCAAAACGCAGGATCGGCAATAGCTCGAAGGATGCCAAATCCAGTGACCGCTGGAGCAGAATTGGGTAGCAGATGTTGTATTACTATGGCAACTGGTGGGCAGCTCCAAATGAAGCAGGAACTCAATTTCCAAAGACAGAGACCTGAGGGAGACTTTGACCCTGTGTTTCTCTAGAGCTCTCTGGCTTTGGAAATGCTGAGGGCAATGGAGGGAATAAGGAGAGGCTATCACGGTTTCCTTCTCTCACTGCTATTTTCCTGTTGGTAAAAGAGAAAGACATGATTTTATTTTTTTTTTAAACATCAACCTTCGACAGGAAGCATCCTGCCAGCTGTGAATTAATGAGTTGCCTTGCCTCCAGGAGACTTCATAAATCCTCCTCCCAGTTGAACTGGTGGCTCCTCCTACAACCTTCTTTTTCAGTTTACTTCGTTTCCCAATTACAATTGTTGGTGAAAGACAAGCAGCCTCGCAGAATGATTGCTTGCAGGCAGAGAAAGGGTTTCTGCAGGCGACTTCTCCTAGCCCCTTCTCTAAGCTCTCCTGTTTCTGCCCTGAAGCACAGGCTCCATATTCCCACCACAGCAGGAGCCCAGGTTGGTTTAGTGTGGCTCACACACTTACCGGGACCTCAAATGCCATCACCAAATGAGGCTGTGCACAGACTCCTCCAGAGACTGACTGGAGAGAACAGAGACTTTAACACACAACCTTCCAATTGTTCTCTGTTACCATGCACCACTGCCTCTGTGTGCTTTGAATTAATTTTTTTCTAGGAAAGCTCTAATTATCTTGTAAATAGCATGATTGTATAGCATTCTCTTCTGTCAAAAGCTTTAATTGAAAAAATGTGAACAATTTAAATAGTTCTTGATATTTTAATCCCATTTTCGTCATTTATTTATTTATTTGAGACAGAGTTTTGTTGCCCAGGCTGGAGTGCAATGGCATGATTTTGGCCTCCATCTGTCGGGTTCAAGCGATTCTCCTGCCTCAGCTTCCTGAGTAGCTGGGATTATAGGTGCCCGCCACCACACCCAGCTAATTTTGTATTTTTAGTAGAGACAGTTTCTCCATGTTGGTCATGCTGGTCTCGAATGCCCAACCTCAGGTGATCCACACGCCTCGGCCACCAAAAGTGTGCGCATGAGTCACCACACCCGACTGGCATTTCTTGTTTGTGAGCATCAAAAAACAGGCATACTGTCATGCTTTTCTTGACCTCTGAGAAGCTCTGGATCTGTATGCTGTGCTAGAAAGAGCAAAGGCACTGTGAAGAGATGGATGCGGCAAACTTTCTGAGTCTCTACTGCTGCTTCTAGAGCAGGGATCTCCAAAAGCCACTCACTGGGTTACGGCCAGAAAATAAGAAAACTTCTGTTTATTTTTCATCTCAGCCTATAAAAGTCTAGTTTCTGTATTTGCGGTATACTGTACATAATGTGTAAATGCAATGGTATGTATGTGTGCATGAATATAATTTTAAACAGTAAATATGGACATTGTATCCTGTAGTCTTTTAAACAGCTTGAAGTCATATACCGTACAATTCATCCACTTAAAGTATATAATTCAATGAGCTTTTGTATGTTCACAAAGTTGTGCATCCATCACCAAAATCAATTTTAGAACATTTTCGTTATCCTCCAAAGAAATCACATACTGTTGAGCTGTCTTCTCGCCCCTTGGCCATGGCAAACACTCATATACTTTTTGTCTCTATACATTTGCCTGTTCTGGATATTTTATATAAATGGAATCATGCAAACATGGCCCCTTGTATCTGGCTTCTTTCATGTAGCCTGATTTTTCAAGGTTCCTCTATGTTGTAGCATGCATCAATACTTCATTCCTTTTCATGGCCAGATAATATTCCATTGTGGATTTTCAATTCCACCACATTGTATTTATCCATTCATCATTACTCCTATGGGTAAACACCTAAACTTTTTTGTAGACCCTTGACCTATATAATTATATATTCTATGCACTGTGCATAAAAATACGGTATTTAAAATACTCAACAAAAGCAAAACACTAATAATAACAGATGCTGCCAGCACTGGAATTGGCTTCTGGAAGCCCCACTTCATGCCAAGTTACCTCTTTTACTTGCTGGGGCCAAGAAAGTAAAGGACACTCAGGGTTTGGGACAGAGGCTATTTGCCAGCTGTCATGGAAGTATTTTGTTATTTCTACAACTGTTGTGGTCATATATGTGCATACAAGTTGAATGCCCCGCTTGTGACATCTTCCTGGCAGATTTGCCTTGAGGGTTAGGCACACAGAAGAGCCTGGTGAATGTTATGCAGAAACATGCGGTCCCTTGCCATGTGTAGCACACACAACAGTCATCTTAAAGTCACTGCTTCTCATTTCCTTCTCTCTAGGACTGCTCCCGGCAGCAAAGAGTTCCTCCCCTAGAAGCATTTTTGATTAGGCATGTAAGGGGAGTCGTAAGGTCTATAGTGGGTGCCAGCGCACCACGGAGATATCAAAGGGAAAATCTCTTGCATGGGCCCCACAGTCTCTCCCTGGAAAAGGAGGAAGACAAACCTGGCTGGAGTCTGGTGAAGCAGCCTGAACATGGGGCCATTAAGAGACAAGAAGGAAACGTTCAAACAAAATCCTACCCTCTCAAATCACTGCTTGCCTTGCCTTGGTCTGTCACCCTAGAATGTTCCCTGATGCAGTCTATGGCCTGCTCATCACTTCTCCTTTTTGCTGTGAGATCACAGAATTTTGGTGGAAACGGAGAGAGGCTGAGGTCAGGAATGTTATTTGCTCAAGATCACACGCAGTAGCTAGCTAGTGGCAGAGCTGAGCTGAGAGCAGAGGTTTCCTAATTAGAGGCTATGGCTTTTCTAATACACCAGCCCTGCAAGAGCAGCCAGTTTAACAAGAGTGGCTGAAGTGACGGCTCCACTGAACAGAAAAAAATGGTGAGCCTAATTGAACTCCTTCTCTGTTCAGTAATGGTACCTTACACTTGAGCCTCCCTCAGTTTACATTCACAAAATGTAGTTTCCCAAACCCAGTCTCTTTCAGGCCTTGATATAACTATACGTAATAAAGGGAGTTTTAATTATAGAGAATCTTGTCCAAAATAATTTAAAATAACAATTGTCCGATCTGGACTGGAATCAAATAATAATTTTAAAGTTAGAAATAATACTTATAAGAATGGACTAAAAGGATTTAGTCTGAAGAGAAAAATGAGGGGGCAGATTGATGACATTTTTCGAGGTTTTAGGTGGCAAAGATTAATGCAAAGAGATGAAAGGGCAGCTGTTCATTGCTTCAAGGTGGTGGAACAAGATAACAGAGCCGGGGCCAGGAGGGGTGTCAGTGTCACACTTTCAATTTCAAATGATGCTTCATGAAGGCCCAAGGGCAGTATTGGTGGATTAGGACCTATAATCCCAGGAAAATGCATCATCACCCCTTTGGGTTATTTGAATGCACCAACATTGTTTGCATTGCTGTCTTGAAAGGAGAGTCAGAAACTGGAAGCCAAACAGCAGAAATTCCTGCTGAAAGGGGTGAAGGAAGACACACATCACATGAGCCAGGGTTATAGATTCATCTGCTTGACTCCTCACCTCTGTGTCATTAACTGGAATCGGGTAGGGTATCCAGCTCCTTTGGGACTCCTCAGAAAGTTAAGGATTAGTAGGGTCATTGAGCTGTGCATAACTTAATAACAAAATATCTTAAATGGGGTTGCTTATAAACAACAGAAACTTATTTCTTACAGTTCGGGAGGCTGGAAAGTCCAAGCTTAGGGCAGCAGCAGACTCACTGTCTTGCGAAGTTCTGTTTTTTGGTTCACAAATGGTACCTCCTTGCAGTATCTGCAGGTGGTAGAAGGGTAAGGCAGTTCTCTAAGATCTATTTGATAAGAGCACTACTCCCATTCGTCACAGCTCTACCCTCATCATCTAATCACCTCCTAAAGGCCCTACTTCCTATTACATTGGTGGTTTAGTATTATATATATGATACTATAAATTTGGGGGGTACACAAACATTTGGACCATAGCAGCAACAGAAAACCCCAGCTCAAGCTGACTTAATGAGGGAAGATTATCTCCTATAACTGAAAGTGGAGAAATAGGTCAGGACCTAAGCACAGAATGAGAAACTTCTCAGCTATGCCATCAAGGCCCTGTCCTCTGCATCTTGCCATGCTGGTGTCTTCATCTTTGCCTTCAGCCTACAATCCTTTCTTTGATGGTTATAAGGTGACAGCCATGAGAAATTGGAGTGACAGGCTTTCTTATTAACAGGAGAGAAAGGGAATGCCCACTCTCCCAGTCATGCTATAAAAGTCCTTTCATTTTACCTGATTGGACTAAATTTGATCACCATTGCCTCCTCTTAGGCCAAAATTAATCACCAGGATAATGCTATAAGGCAACTGACTTTTTGCTCTGAGACCAAAATGATGTGGGATGGAAGTTTGGGAGTTAACTGCAATGCCCACTACACTTCCTTCCATGGGGACAAACTCACTGCAGGTAGCACCTGCCTGGGCTGGAAAGGAAATTAGGCCCAGTGGCTCTTGCAGTTACCGCCTAAGGATGAGGGCATTTCTGAATCCCAATTCCACCTTCTTTTGACTACCTTTTATGTCACACTATCAAACATCTGTCACTCAAGTAACACCTTCACATTTTGCAGTATCAGCATGTCATGTGTTGTATTCCTTACAATTTTTCTTTAAATGAGCTCGCTTCTTTTTCATAACTCTCTAAAAAATAAAATGTTGTTGCCATTGAAATTAGAAAAGCTGTATGTATCTCTTGCCAGAATAAGGTTGCCATAAAAATACGATAATATTAATCAATTTTATCTAGATACGGTTGCCTGCAAAGGTAGTGATTTTAAGATTTTTTAATTTAAATCAGGCAATTAGTAGTATTTTCAAATGTTAAAGACACCAATACCAAAGAGATTTCCTTTTTAACCTAAGTAGATGAATAGGAAAAAAATTGAAAGTGGCATAGTTTCCTCACTATGATTCAGTGCTATCTAATGACATATTTGTGTACCACATGCTTGGTAACCAATGGGCTTAACCAATAACCAAATCAATGAGTTTTATTTCAACATTCTATACGGGCATTGCTAGACTTAACCATATCTTGTGTACCATTAGTGATCTGTGCCTACTCTTTGGGAAAATGTCTACCACAGTATGCTGCCATCCTTCAGTTTTTATACCTCTTTATTAGCACTAAGGTAGCAAGAGCAATTGTGAGAGTGTTGACATTGTTTTGCCATTTATCAGGGATCAAACTACAGTTGACCCTTGTATACCATGAGGGTTGCGGGCACTGAACCTCTGCATGCTCAAAAATTTGCATAGAACTTCTGACTTCCTCAAAACTTCACTACTAATAGCCTACGGTTGACTAGAAGCCTTGCCGATAACAAGAGTTGGTTAACACATGTTTTGTACATGATATATGTTATATACTGTTTTTTTACAAAAAAGTAGAAGAAAGAAAATGCTATTAAGAAAGTAATGAGAGAAAATACATTTGCTAACAAGTGGGTTTGTATGTTTGTTATATATACAAATGTATATATATATAAAACATACAAACGCACTTGATAGCAAATGTATTTTGCTGTATTCTTAGAATAAAAGAAAATGTTATTAAGAAAGTAATAAGAAAGGGAAAATATGTTAACTCTTAAGTGGAAGTGTGTCATCGTCAAAGTCTTCCTCCCTAGTCTTCACATTGAGTAGACTGCTGGGGAGGAGGAAGAAGAAGTGTTGGTCTTACTGTCTTGGGTGGCACAGGCAGAAGGAAATCCATGTATAAGTGGACCTGGGCAGTTCAAACCCATGTTGTTTAAGGGAAAACTGCATACGTGTATTTATTGAACACTTATAATTTTAGAGTGTATAAGTCAGAGTTCTAACAATCAAGGAGAAGGAAAACAACACACAGAGGAAAAGTTACATAGTATTGGAAGAGGCAATAAGTCTCAGTGTAAAATGAAACATGATCTGGGTGCTGATTTTATACTTAGTGTATACTTATGTGCACTTTTCCATAAACAGGCTATTCTTCTGTAGGCTTTTTTTTTTTTTTTAACTGTAAGAATTCAGAAAAGCAACAGAATGCTGGTTAGGCCAGACCCACTGGGAAAAGTGGGAACAAACTTGCCTTCTATGTTTACAAGATGTAATTGGTGAAAAAGTGAAGAAAGCTTGGGCAAAGATGAAGATGCAGGGAAGGAGAGAGGCAGGACAAGGCAGCAGAGAGCAGCTCAGCTTGGGTAAGGTCTGCTTGGGATGATCTGCTGCAGAACGTGGTTCGGAATTTGGTATTAGCCATATTGAATTTTTTTTTTTAACTTAGAGCCACAAGGGGAAAGCAGGGCTTTAGGAAGTCAGTCAAGTGGGGATGGACAAAGGAAGATTGAGAGAGGATGTGAGACACTCTGAGCAGGTGGAGAGAGGTCTGTATTCCATTTCCCTTTCTTTGTCTTAGGCCCAGGCTATAGTACACTTGAGTGTTGCTTACTGGAACTTCTTTTATTTTTATTGTTGTACTTTAAGTTCTGGGGTACGTGTGCAGAACGTGCATGTTTGTTACATAGGTATACACCTGCCATGGTAGTTTGTGGTATCCACCACCCCGTCATCTACATTAGGTATTTCTCCTAATGCTATCCCTCCAGTGTCCCTCTACCCCCTGGTATCCCTCCAGTGTCCCCTAACCCCCACCCTACAACAGGCCCTGGTGTCCATGTCTTCTTATTGATCAACACCTACTTTTGAGTGAGAACATGTGTGTTTGGTTTTCTGTTCTTATGTCAATTTGCTGAGAATGATGGTTTCCAGCTTCATACATGTCCCTGCAAAGGACATGAACGCATCGTTTTTTATGGCTGCATAGTATTCCATTGTGTTTATGTGCCACATTTTCTCTATCCAGTCTATCATTGATGGGCATTTGGGTTGGTTCCAAGTCTTTGCTATTCTGAACAGTGCCACAATAAACATATGTATGCATCTGTCTTTATAAAAGAATAATTTATAATCTTTTGGGTATATACCTAGTAATGGGGTTGCTGGGTCAAATGGTATTTATAGTTCTAGATCTTTGAGAAAGCACCACACTGTCTTCCACAGTGGTTGAACTAATTTACACTCCCACCAAAGTGTGAAAGTGTTACAATTTCTCCACATCCTCTCCAGCATCTGTTGTCTCCTGATTTTTTAGTGATCCCCATTCCAGCTGGTGTGAGATGGTATCACAATGTGGTTTTCATTTGCATTTCTCTAATGACCAGTGATGATGAGCTTTTTTTTCAGTAGGTTTGTTGGCTGCATAAATGTCTTCTCGTGAGAAGTATGTGTTCATATCCTTTGCCCACTTTTTGATGGAGTTGTTTTTTTCCTTGTAAATTTGTTTAAGTTTTTTGTAGATTCTGGGTATTAGCTCTTTGTCAGATGGGTAGATTGCAAACAATTTTTCCCATTCTGTTGGTTGCTGGGTCACCCTAATGATTGTTTCTTTTGCTGTGCAGAAGCTCTTTAGTTCAATTAGATCCCATTTGTCAATTTTGGCTTTTGTTTTCATTGCTTTCGGTGTTTTAGTCATGAAGTCCTTGCTTATGCCTATGTCCTGAATGGTATTGCCCAGGTTTTCTTCTAGGGTTTTTATGATGTTAGGTCTTGTGTTTAAATATGTAATCAATCTAGAGTTAATTGTTATATAAGTTGTAAGAAAGTGATCCAGTTTCAGCTTTCTGCGTATGGCAAGCCAGTTTTCCCAACACCATTTATTGAATAGAGAATCCTTTCCTTATTGTTTGTTTTTGTCAGGTTTGTCAAAGATCAGATGATTGCGAATGTGTGGCAGTACTTCTGAGGTCTCTGTTCTGTTCCATTGGTCTGTATATCTGTTTTGGTACTAGTACCATGCTCTTTTGATTACTGTAGCCTTGTGGTATAGTTTGAAGTCAGGTAGTATGATGTCTCTAGCTTTATTTTTCATTTTTTTTTTCTCTTTGGATCGTCTTGGCTATGCAGTCTCTTTATTGGTTCCATATGACATTTAAGGTGGTTTTATTCTAATTCTGTGAGGGAAGTCAGTGGTAGCTTGATGGAGATAGCATTGAATCTATAAATCATTTTGGGCAGTATGGCCATTTTCATGTTATTGATTCTTCCTAACCATGAGCATGGAATGTTTTTCTATCTGTGTCCTCTCTTATTTCCTTGAGCAGTGGTTTGTAGTTCTTGAAGAGGTCCTTTACATCCCTTGTTGGTTGTAGTGCTAGGTATTTTATTCTCTTTAAATGTGCTTTAAGTGTGTCCCAGAGATTCTGGTATGTTGTGTCTTCATTCTCATTGGTTTCGAATATTTCTGCCTTCTTTATCCAGTAGTCATTCAGGAGCATGTTGGTCATTTTCCATGTAGTTGTGCACTTAATCCTGAGTTCTAATTTGATTGCACTGTGATCTGAGAGACTGTTTGTTATGATTTCTGTTCTTTTGCATTTGCTGAGACTGTTTAACCTCCAATTATGTGGTCAATTTTAGAGTAAGTGTGATGTGGTACTGAGAAGAATGTATATTCTGTGAATTTGGGGTGGAGAGTTCTGTAGATATCTATTAGGTCTACTTGGTCCAGGTCTGAGTTCAAGTCCTGGATATGCTTATTAATTTTTTGTCTCATTGA
The DNA here is from genome assembly GCA_963574635.1 of Cheracebus regulus. NCBI lineage: Eukaryota > Metazoa > Chordata > Mammalia > Primates > Pitheciidae > Cheracebus > Cheracebus regulus. The sequence goes on along the minus strand of CAUYQU010017168.1, from coordinate 73,410 downwards.
TGTGTCTAATACTGACAGTGGGGTGTTAAAGTTTCTCACTATTATTGTGTGGGAGTCTAAGTATCTTTGTAGGTCATTAAGAACTTGCTTTATGTATCTGGTTCTCTTGTATTCAGTGCATATATATTTAGAATAGTTAGCTCTTCTCGTTGCATTGATCCCTTTATCATTATGTAATGCCCTTCTTGGTCTCTTTTGATCTTTGTTGGTTTAAAGTCTGTTTTATCAGAGACTAGGATTGCAACCTGTGCTTTTTTTGCTGTCCATTTGCTTAGTAAATCTTCCTCCATCCCTTTATTTTGAGTCTATGTGTGTCTTTGCACGTGAGATGGGTCTCCTGAATATAGCACACTGATGAGTCTTGACTTTTTATCTAGTTTGCCAGTCTGTGTCTTTTAATTGGGGCATTTAACCAATTTACATGTAAGGTTAATATTCTTATGTGTGAATTTGATCCAGCCGTTTTGATGCTAGCTGGTTGTTTTGCCTGTTAGTTGATGCAGTTTCTTCATAGTGTCAATGGTGTTTACAATTTGGTATGTTTTTGCAGTGGCTGGTACTGGTTGTTCTTTTCCATGTTTGGTGCTTCCTTCAGGGGCTCTTTTAAGGTAGGTTGGTGGTGACAAAATCTCTCAGTATTTGCTTGTCTGTAAAGGATTTTATTTCTCCTTCACTTATGAAACTTAGTTTGGCTGGATATGAATATCTGAGTTAAAAATTCTTTTCTTTAAGGATGTTGAATATTGGCCCCCACTCTCTTCTGGTTTGTAGGGTTTCTGCCAAGAGATCTGCCGTGAGTCTGATGGGCTTCCCTTTGTGGGTGACCTGACCTTTCTCTCTGGCTGCCCTTAGCATTTTTTACTTCATTTCAACCCTGGTGAATCTGATGATTGTATGTCTTGGAGTTGCTCTTCATGAGGAGTATCTTTGTGATGTTCTCTGTATTTCCTGTGTTTGAATGTTGGCCTGCCTTACTAGGTTGGGGAAGTTCTCCTGGATAATATCCTGAAGAGTGTTTTCCAACTTGATTTCATTCTCCCCATCACTTTTAGGTACACCGATCAAATGTAGATTTGGTCTTTTCACATATTTCTTGGAGGCTTTGCTCATTTCTTTTCACTCTTTTTACTCTGTTCTTGCCTTCTCTATTTCATTGAATTGATCTTCAATCCCTGATATCCTTTATTCCACTTGATTGATTTAGCTATTGAAACTGTGTATGTGTCATAGAGTTCTCATGCTGTGTTTTTCAGCTCCATCAGGTTGTTTATGTTCTTTTCTATGCTGGTTATTCTAGTTAGCATTTCATCTTACCTTTTTTCAAGATTCTTAACTTCCTTGCATTGGGTTAGAACATGCTCCTTTAGCTTGGAAGCTTGGAGAGTTTTGTTATTACCCACCTTCTGAAGCCTGCTTCTGTCAATTCTTCAAATTCATTCTCTGTCCAGTTTTGTTCCCTTGCTGGTGAGGAGTCATGATCCCTTGGAGGAGAAGAGGCATTCTGGTTTTTGGAGTTTTCTGCCTTTTTTCACTGGTTTCTTCCCATCTTCATGGATTTATCTACCTTTGGTCCTTGAAGTTGGTAACCTTTGGATGGGATCTCTGAGTGGACATCCTTTCTGTTGACGTTGAAACTTTCTTTCTGTTAGTTTTCCTTCTAACAGCTGGGCTCCTCTGCTGCAGGTCTGCGGGAGTTTGTTGGAGATCCATTCCAGACCCTGCTTGCCTGGGAATCGGGTCCTTTACGTTCTTCTCTATGCTGATTATTCTAGTTAGCATAACCGAAGCCTCAGAACTTCCGCAATGGGGGCTGCAGAACAGTCAAGATTGCTGCCTATTCCTTCCTCTGATAGCTGTCTTAGAAGGGTACCACCAGATGCCGGCCAGAGTTCTCCTATATTCAGTGTCTGTCAGCTCCTGGTGAGAGGTGACTCCCAGTCAGGATACATTGAGGTTAGGGAGCCACTTGAGGAGGCAGTCTTTTCTTATCAGAGCTTGAAGGCTGTGCTGGGAGATCTGTTCCTTTTGGAGCTGCCAGGCAGGGGTATTTCAAGGCTGCTGAAGCTGTACCCACAACTGCCCCTTTTCCCAGGTGTTCTGTCTCAGGAAGGTGGGGGCTTTATTTATAAGACCCTGACAGGCTGCTGCCTTCTTTCTGAGATGCCCCGCCCAGGGAGGAGGGAGTCTAGTGACACAGTCTGTCTGCAGAGACCCTACTGAGCTGATGTGAGCCCCGCCTAGTCACTATGTAAATGTCCCAGGGACTTTGTTTACAAAAGTGAGGTTAAAACAGCCCACCAGAGCCTCGGCAATGGTGGATGCCCCTCCCTCAACTGAGCTTGAGTGTCCCAGGTTGAGCTCAGGCTGCTGTGCTGGCTGTGGGAATTTCAAGCCAGTAGGTCTTAGCTTGCTGGTCTCTGTGGGTGGTGGAACTTCTTTGTCTCTAGTAGAAGTTGAGCATTGAGAGGCTTTGCTTAGAAAAGATGAGCTCAGCCCTGAGCAAGTCAGCCAGACAGTATTATTTTCCTTGATTTAGAGCTTGCCACATGTGACCTTTGCATGGCCAGCTAAGGTATCAGGGAGGGTGTGTTAAAAGGGGACAAATTTCCTCTCTGACGAAATGAAAAGGAGAATATGTAGGGGGTTTTTGCTTCCCTTTATTCCTGTCTGAGAAACCAATTCTTCTGAGGATGCTGTGCTTGGAGCTGCTGCGACCATATTTGGACCGTCAGGAGAGATACCGCCCTGCCGAGGATGGTAGAGAAAGGATAGAGAGAGGGCAAGGTGGAAGAAGATCTTGATGTAAGGATTGAGGTCCCAGGCCAGAGGTCAGCCAACTTGTTGGATGTGACCTCTTGATAGGAAAGGTAATAGTAAGCCCTTCTTGCTTAAATCACTTTTAGGTATTTGTAGTTAACCTCTCTTAAGTCCTTCCACCCGCTCTCTCTCCTGATACTAACATGTAGTCAAAGACCAGGTGGAATTGTAGGCATTTTCCTAGGCTCTGGAGATCTTCTGGCTGCAAAAGAGCTGCAGGCCAAAACTCTAGGGAAAGGCATTTCCACACCTGAAACGACCTCTTTCCTATAGTTGGCTTTTGCTTTGCACCCAATATTTAGCACATTGAGGATGAGGAGATCCTTTTAATATTAAAGCATTTCAATTGTAATAATAATAGATATTTTAAGGTTATCATTAATGGGGTACTTACTGTAACAGGTATTATGATTAACTCTTTCAATATATAATAAATCCTCAAAAACACACTGTGATGAGAACTACTAATGTATCCGCATTACAGATGAGAATATTCTAGGCTCAGAAAGTATAAATAACCTGCCCTAGATTTTGTAGCTAATAAATTCTTAATGACATAAATGTCTTCTGAGGTCAATAGTGCCTTTAAGAAAATTTGTAATTTCTTAATCATGAATTCTACACACAATTAGAAAATGATTGTATACATGGGTGAGATGGTCTGTGTTCCCACTTTAGAGGCATGCTTGGCATCTGCATGATTCCCAGGTTCCTTGAATTAATCCTCTGGTTCTCCAGGGAGCCACAGTCCCTGAGCTGTGAATTACCAGCTCAAAGAAGTTTGGGAAGCTATGCTCTAGAGTCTGGAAGCCCATAGAGGTTGCTTAACTGCCTCTGGTCACACAACAAGGTCAAGAAGCCTTGTGTGAAGACCTGGGTGTTCAAACTCCAGACAGTATCCCAACAACTGGATGATGCCTAAATCTCCATTTGAAGTGCTTATGGTCATTCCAACCACCAGGCTAATTTTTCTGTTTTTAAAAAATCTTTTCCTATGTGAAAAGACTAGACTAATAAACGTCCTATTAAGCATTTATTATGTGCCAAGCTCTGAGCTAAGCAGTGAGTATTCATTATCTTATTTGAACCTCACAAACACCCTGTCTTCTAACTTGCCAATTGAAAAAAGTTTGGGCTTTGGAGTCAGACCTGAGATCAAGACCCAGATTCACCAAGTATTAGCTGTGTGGATTTAGGCTAGCTTGTTTGCCTCCCTGAACCTCAGTGTCTTCATCTATAAGATGAATGTACAGTAGTTCCCTTCGGAGGTTTTACTTTCTGTAGCTTCAGTTACCCACAGTAAACTGCAGTCTGAAGATACTAACTGGAACATTCTAGATGACACAATTCATAAGTTTTAAATCGTGCATGGTTTTGAGTAATGTGATGCAATCTTGCGCCAATCTGCTTCATCCCATCAGGGACATGTATGACCTTTTTGTTCAGCATATCTGTACCATATGTGCTACCTGCCTGTGAGTCACGTAGACTTGGCTTGGTTATTTGATTAAAAAACAAAACAAAAAACATAGCATGTGTCAGGTTTGGTACTATCTGTGGTTTCTGACATCCCCTAGGGGTCTTGGAAATTATCCCTTGTGGATAATGGGGGACTACTGTACTAATAATTGTTTCACAGAGCTCTTACGAAGATAATCAAGTCTCAAAATACCAGAGTATACCATGTGTCAGGCACAATGTCCTCCTTGTTTGTATTACTTCCTTCCTTTAAGTTGTGCTAAACAGGAAAAAAAAATGAGCACCTTTTCTGCAAGATACTGTGGTAAGACATGTTTAAGAAACATGAGAAAATAAATTCTGTGTCCCAACACAAAAGTCATGTGCCTTGTCAGAGGTGACATTGCCAGGTCACTTTCCTTCCAACTTTGCTTGGGAAAGATGCAGAAACAATCCCTGTGGCCAAAATTGTAGCCATACAGTTAGAAAGTCAAAGGGGAAGATGTGAGTGGTGTTAAAAGAGCAGCTTCTGCCTCTACTCCTGCGGCTTAGAGGCAGCCCAGGGTGCCCAGAGCACTTCAGTCCCTTCGTGGTGACTGGGGAGTTGGGGGCAGGGGACTGGGTCACTGCTTACCCCTAGTCTGGGGTAGCCCCATGCTCCCTCTGTCTTTCTCACCTGATGCCGGTTGAGCACTAAAGAGAGAGATGCTGTCTTGGTTTCTAAAACTAACTTAAATGGCCAGTAGGACTTTAGGCAGAGGAACTGCATGATGAAGTCTCCCTCCACAGTTCAGGGAAATGGAGCATTCAAGAGGTTCACCCATGCCCGAAGAAGCTGGAGGAAAGGGCAGGATACGGCTCTCACATCGAATGAGGAGTATGTTAGAGTCCTCCTAAGCCTTGGCCTGGGGTGCCCTCTGGGTGCCGTGGAAGGAGGCGGTTGCTAAGAAGAGGCTTCCCTGGAAAGGTACTTCCATTTGTTTGCTTTCGGAAAGTGCTACAGGCTGGTGCCTGAGCTCTGTTTGACTCCTTTGTCTTGATATTGGTTGGGGCATTGCTATTCTCATTGCAGGAGGGATGCCAGGCAGGAGACTCAGTGAATACCCTGCCCTGAGTAATTGACCGGTTGGTTCAGGGTCTACTGGTGATGCCCATGAATGAGGACTCTGCTGCCTTTTTCATCGCGATGCTGTTTCTCCACCATCTTCCTAGGCTCACCGAGAGCTGACCTCAGCCATGCTCAGGCCTCAGCAGATAACGCTGCTGTGCACTGCTTGGATCCCACACACTGTGCCTTCCTCCCACACAAGTCATCCATTGCATTAGCGATCTTGCTTTCCCTCCTACTCCTCATCAAACTCAGTGCCTGAATTATTTAGCAAAACCTGACTAGCTCAAAGGAATTCTTTTCACCCTCTGTTTAACAAGTATTTATTCCCTCACTGGGCAAGGGGTTTGAACGCTGCTGCTTCATTTGGGTTGGGACTTAGGAAGAGTTTTTACCTCTCTGTGGCTGCACCTGATTAAGACCCTGTTCCAAAAATCAGCTCCAGGTAGTACTGTGCCCACTCCTGGTGCTGCTCTCCCAGCCATTGGTTTTCCATATGTGATGAAAGCAACACAGATCAGGGAGCTAGACACACGGTAAGACCCTGGAGTGAGGCCAGACTTTCAATCCTCCTGTTTCTCATCTGTGAAATAGATGTAGTAGACACAGATTTCACTTCACAAACTCAGGTATGCACGATCTGTAACTAATTTTTAGTAAGCATTTAATTTGTATTTTGAGTCCCTGTTCTGCAGGAAGGCAAAATTGGATGCTCAAATAATTTGGGATTTTTGCCCTTTCCCCAGATTTACATTTATGTTCTGGGAACCTTATCTAAAATATGATCATTTCCAGGGCCCTACTGGTTTTCGATGTCATCTGAGCATTTGCTGAGCTGTCCTCTCCCTGTGTGGGTGGGTCTCTGTTGTCTGTTGAAGCAAGTGTCAGAGGAAGTCTCATGTCTGGAGGGTCCCCACATCTGGGACTCTCTATTCTCCTACTCAGCCTTTTTTTCTTTGAGAGCATAGGTGTCATGCTCTGACCTGTCTACGACTTCTAATACCTCCAGTTGTGTGCTAGCAAATATTTAACCATAGGCTCTGAGGGAGTTAGAGTCAGGAAGGTGGAGACAGGAAAATCCTGATTGGAAGCATTTGCAAATTTCCAGGGTGTAGACACTTCCACTGTGGCCGATTTCAGGCTGCCAGTGATTTGACAGACAGCTCACAGAATCCCAGAAAAGTTCCAGTCATCTCCAGCTTACTGACTTCAGCACACCACTGCATGATAGATCTTGTAACCAGTTCTCTGGATATGAACTTCCTTCCTGCCATTCTACCTGGCAGGTAAAACAAAGGTCATCTTGCTCTTACATCCCAGAAATAAATCTGAGATTGTTTTTCACCTGCTCAGGCTCAGCCTAGGCAGCAGGACATTGGGCCACTTCCATAGGGCCTCCATCCTCCACGTCTATGCTCTCTCAGATTCTTTCCTAATTCCTTCTTCTCTCAGACTGAGGGTCACTTTTCTAGTTGGCAGGTGGCTTTGAGTTAGAGGGATGACCTATTACAGAGCCCAACTGTCAACCTTGAGTGATTCCAGTTGCCAAAGAGCCTTGACTTCTTCAGTGGCTGATTTCACACCTTCTCTCCCCAAAGCAACCAACACAAGATAGTCTGCCTCAGTGAAAGGAGAAAGAGTTCAAGAGAAGAAAGTAAATACAAAGAGAAAAAATCATTAATATTTTCATTACTCTGTCAGATGGACATAGTAATACACCACAAGATGAGAAGAATAAGTGAGAAAAGATATAGGAAGAGCTTGCAGAGTCTGCCATGGAGAATGTGCCCCATCTCACGAGTTAGCCTCCTTTCCCCAGTGAAGATATCAGCAATTTCCATTAGTTTGCATTGTGTTGAGTCAAGCATGGCTCCTCTGGGCACAAACTGCCCTGTCTCCTTCCCCTCCATCACCTTGAGCATGTGGCACTATGGTGGAATCAGAATGAACATTCCTTCTACCTTTCCACTGAGAAGTCAAGAAAGGAGCACTCACCCTATGCAGTGTTTACAGATTTTGTGCACAGCAAAATTTAGCAACAGAAGTTAAGTGGTAAATGACAATGCCTTGGAGGGATCAAACATGTTTAAGTTGTTTCAGACTCTATTTTGGCTTTCATGGAATCCTCAGCCTGAAAAGTGTATTAATGATGATTCCATCCTATCTGCATGTTTTAAAGGACTTGCCACCATTCTGCATTGTGTCCTAGTTAACTGTGTTTTTAACTTGAGCCTTCCTGTTTGATCTCCATCCTTTGAGAACAGAACCTTGTTGACTGTCAGAAAATGACTGCCAAATTATCTTCTGGATATCCTGGTTTCAGTATGGTTTTCCCTCTAGAAAAAGCTACATACCCAAGAAGGGAATGGAAAATGTGTATTTCCTCAATATTGCACTGATTGCCTTTTGACTTCTAGGCCTACCTGGATCTATCATTTCTACTGGTTTAGTCTAAATGACCTTCTGTACATGCAGGGAATGTTCGTTGTTCCCTCTCTGGGAGAGGGAATAAAATATAACATTTCTTCTTGGGTTCACTTGGCGACTTCATCCATAGAGGTGCCTTTCAACTTCTATAGGGCGTGGCTGCCTAAGGAAACAGAAATGGTCTTTGGAAGCCAGAGGGGGTTTATTTTGCCCTAGCATGGGAAAGGAGAAAGATTTCACTGTTTGTGTTATCCCTTGAATCTCATACTTGGCATAGATCTTTTTGATCTTAGAAGAGAGGATTGTGAACAGGATAATTGGGAGGAAGGAACTGAAGATCTTTGGTTGGCCTTGAACTCTGCCATTTCAACATTGACTTTTGATTGCAGTGAGGACCAGCTGACTGCAACCCTGGTTAGTGGTTTAAAGAAAATAAGGCCAGGCTCTAGTCTGCAAAGCAGGTCAAATGCAAGGCCAGGCTTCTGGCATGGGAAAGAGACCTTCAGTACTAGTTTTTCTTTAAAGTAAAGGTGAGAGGATATCTTCTCAGTTGTAAAATATCTGAAGGCTGGTATGGAAGGCTCTCTAAATCTTGCCCCAGATTCCCTTTGAGCTTCATGTTCTAATCTTCAGCTTTGGTGGCGTAAGAATAGTCTGCAGTATTAACCAAATACATTTTCATATCTAGTGGTTTCCTTGCTTACCTTTCCATCTTCATATTTACACTAGCCTGTAAGGCAGTAAAGGTTTGGTAGACCAGAAAAGCAAAGAGAAGGGTTTAAAAGTCTGGGTGTTTGAGTATCAATATCCAAGGCCTTGAAGGATGATGGCTGATGAGAATTTGGTCCGAGCAGCTTCCCCTCCTCAAACACCATTAGACAAACATCCCCTGAGATTAGAGAGGGAAGGAAAGAGAATCAGAGGATGGGATATTGGAGGCAAACTCCAGTGTGGGCCCTCAGAAAAGGTGCCTGGAGCTGTTCCCATTCTTCCAGGGTAAGATAACTTAATGATGGAACGACCAGGTAGGACAGGGAATAATCCATGAGTAGCTGTTACCTGTGTCTTATTTCTTGGTTGGAGCCTGGGGAGTTGGTACAGTCTGCAGGCTCCACCTAGCATGGGAAGAATCAATATAAAGTGGCTGGGTGGCTTTTTTTTTTTTGGCAGAGAGATCCTGAAACAGTCTAAATTTCCTGGAGCCCCCAGCAATGGTAGACAGCAGCTGAAATTTCTCTGAACCTCAGAAGAGAGCTTGCAAGTGGCCAAGATAGAGTCAGCTCTGGAGAGCCCCAGTGATGGAGTCATACAGGATATAGTAATGACCTTAATCTGGTCTCTAAATCTTGCAGCAGATATTTCTTATTCCTGGACAAAGAAAAAGGAGTCGTGGCTGCAATATCTTGGGGAATCCAAACTAATACTTCCTCAGGGACCCTTTCTAGCCCTTTGACATGGAAACTGCAGGAAGAGAGGGTCACGTCTCCCAGCCTCTTCATCTTCGAGTGCTGTGTAGTGCAGTGTCATAGGCCTGCACTGCCTAGTATAATAATCACTAGACATAAGTAACCGTTTACATTTAAATACATTAAATAGAAATTCCCTCCTTCAGTTGCACTAGCCACATTTTGAGTGCTCAAAAACCACATGTACCAGTGGCTGTCATATTGAACAAAGTATGTAGGGCATTTTCACCATCACTGGAAGTTCTATCAGTCAGCGCGGCAGCCTTTTCTGCTACCCTTGCTGAGACAATGACCACTGACCACTTCCCTCTTTTCCATCACATACACATAAATATGCACATGCCGGGGCGGGCTGAGTCCAAAAAGTCCATTCCCAGTCTCTGAGCTGGCATTTCCCTGGATATGGCCACAGCTGATGAGTGGCGTGTTGCTGACTCTTTCTAGTGTCCACATTGCTCTCACCACTGCCCCCATTTCTCTCTGAAACTGATGTAAGCAAGTCAGTGTCATGAAGCCTGAGGGCGGCAGCCAACCAGGGGCCATGCTTGTTCCTCCGGCAGCTGCCTCAGATGCCACAGGGACTGTGAAATCTGAATCACTTCATGATAGGAGCATCCTGGGACTAACAAGCCATGCTATACCCAACAGAGACCACAGAGGGTGAGCAGCATTGATGGCTTTTGCGGATGGCATGACTGGATGTTCCCAGGGTCTGGCTGTTCCCACCATACTACAATAGAAAGTTTTCCATGAAGAACCAAAAGAGCTTTATGAGTCCCTAGAACCTACCATTCCCATCGCCAGCATGAAGTATTAATACCATTCTTCCAAGATTAGAACATGCAAGGCCAGTGTCCTCTAGTGGGGGCAAAGTCACAGAGGTTGGGGCTTGGACCCCAGTTCTGCCCATTCTTAGGAGGGGACTTTGAGCATCTCTTTCCTTTTGGGAAAACTGACATCATTGTGGCTGCCATATAAATTTGTTTGTGAAGATGAATTAAAACACTTAGGACAGTAGCTGACACATAATTGGGCCTCAATAAATAACAGCCGCTATGTTTACTTCTTGGCTGCTCTCTGGGATCATCTGCATGTTCAGGGTACAGCAGTAAAGGGAGGAAAAACAGCAGTGGCTCCCTGCACCGTGGGTCACTTGATCTTGCCATCTGACATAATGAGAAATTGTCCTGCTTATTTTGTGAAAACTGCCTCATACGTCAGTCTGTACCTGTTTTACTTTGGTGGGGACTCAGACTGTTTTTCACTTTTTTTTCCAGGAGGCTGTATGGTTTTCTGTGGCTTAGTGGGGGAAGCGGGTATATTCAAGAGCAATCTTTGGGGATCTGTCTTGAGGACCTTTTAGGGAAGAAAGCCCAAACCTCTTTCCAGAAGACTTGAAAGCATTGTAGGGTTAGGGTACTGTAGCCCGAGTCTGCCTCACGTAAGGTGCTAGCCAGTGTCCAAAGGGACCCTTGGAGGAGAGGGGAGCACAGCTTTGCAGGCTCTGAATATTCAAGGTGAGATGACCTTAATCCTTCTAAATTGGCCTCAGTGCAGTCACAGGACAAAAGGCTGTTGACCTGGCTTTTCTAGGAGTGGCCTATCCTGCAGCTTTCATTTATGAATTTTTTTATTTTGGGTCTTTTTAGAAAACCACAAAACCATGTATACAGTCTCCTGTTTTTCCTAAATCTTTGTAGCTTCTAAACACTTTTACCTTTGTAAATCACATAAGATTTGTGTTTTTTACTGGTGACTGGGAATGAATGAAATTTGTTTCTCAGCTGTCTCTCCAAACCATTAGTTGAATAGCCTAATGTTTTCCCAGTAATCTAAAATATCCCTCTTTAATTAATGTATTCTAAGTTACACACATATATACATGTGTTTATGGCTGCTCTGAGCCTTTGACCTATCCTCTGGCCCTGTGTGAATGCTGGTTTTGCTTTGACACCCAGACTGTAGTGCAGTGGAGTGACCACAGCTCACTGCAGCTTTAAATTCCTGGGCTCAAGCAATTCCCCCCACCTCAGCCTCCTGAGTAGCTGGCCTTACAGGTGGGCACCACCATGTCCGCTAGTTTTTTGTTGTTCTTTGTAGAGATGGGGTCTCACTGTGTTTCCCAGGCTTGAACTCCTGATCTCAAGCTGATCCTTACACCTCAGCCTCCCAAACTGCTAGGATTATAGGCATGAGCCATGGTACCTGGCTCTGTACCATTTTAAGTACAGTTGTTGCTTGGTATACATGGGGGATTGGGCCCAGGACCCCAATACATACTCAAGACTCACAGTCAACCCTATAGAACCTACAGGGTATGTTGGCCCTCTGTATGTGCAGGTTTCGTATCTGATGTGACTTGGTTTTGTTCCCACCCAAATCTCACCTTGAATTGTAATAAGTCCCACGTGTCAAGGGTGGGGCTAGGTGGAGATAATTGAATCATGGGGTGGTTTCCTCCATACTGTTCTTGTAGTAGTGAATAAGTCTCACAAGGTCTGATGGTTTTAATAAATAAGAGTTCCCCTGCACAAGCTCTCTGGCCTGCCACCATTTAAGACGTGACTTTGCTTCTCATTTGCCTTCTGTCATGATTATGAGGCCTCCTCAGCCATGTGGAGCTGTGAGTCCATTAAACCTCTTTCCTTTATAATTACCCGGTCTTGGGTATGTCTTTATTAGCGGCATGAGAACAGGCTAATACAGCATCCCAAGAATACTATATTTTTGATGCAGCATTTGGTTGGAAGAAAACCCATATAAGTGAACCCACATGGTTCAAAGAAAGCCATGTTGTTCAGGGGTCAACGGCAGTAGTGCTTTATTAATATATTGATTTTTGAGAAGGCCACTCCTCATTCATTTTTATTTTCAGAATTACCATGGCTATGCTTGAGCACTTAGTTATATTTGAATTTTGCATTCAGTGTGTGAATTTCCATAGAAACTCCTATTGAGATTTTCTTGGGGATTGCATTGAAATGATAGATTCATTTGGGAGAAATCACATTTTTCCAGTTTTTAACCATCCAATCTAGGAATATGGTAACTGTCTATTTTTCAAGTTATTCTGTTTTTTAGGATAGTTTTACTATTTTAAAAAGTAAATAGTGCATATTTCCAATAGATTTATTATTATGCATTTTTATGTGTGCTATCATGAATGTGAAGCCATTATCATTATTGTGATTGTAACTTAGTATGAAATACAACCTTTGTAAATGAACTGGGCTGAGTATGGCCTTTTCTAGAGCCATGATTTTGCATTTCTTTTGAAAGAAAAGTAGGTAGAAAATTTATATTCATCAATACTCAAGGAACAGAACCTTGTCTATACTCAATATGCCACAGATAAAAGGATGTGCAGAATTGTGCAAATAAGGTGATGTTTATGGATCTGAGTCTATACAGCCAGGGAAGTTGATTGACCGCAGTTACTAATTTATGCACACAGCTACCAACTGTGTAACAACTAAGATCCATTTATACTAGTCTCTAGAAAAGATGATCATGTGTGTATATATATATATATATATATATATATATGGACAACACAAGAATCTTTCTAATACCAAACATTTTAATTTCGGGTAAATATTCAGACAGATTATTACATGGTCTTCCAAAGAGTCGAAGATGGTAGCAGTTTGGCTGTATTTCAGTTATAGTCTAACTGGCTTAGATAATTAATGAATGTGGTTTGCTCTAAGGGCACATTTCACTGCAACTTGAAATTCTCAAAGCTAACCGTGGGGTAAACTCTGAGAGCATGTCAAATGCACAGTGAATGTTGAATGCACCCATTTTTACTTCTGCGGTTACTTTGTATGAAAATTCATTTTTCGTGTGTGAAAACGTAGAAGTGATTGAAATGCTCTTCCAGGCCAGTAACAGCTTGTGTTCGTCTCTGGCAGCCATCTTGGGACAGATGGTTTTACTTTCTTTTGTGACAGGAGCAAAGTAAGAGCTACAGGGAAAGACACCTTTCTTCTTTGGGATTTTTCTGGTAGTAAAATAAAGTTTTATGGCTTTCTTATCTCTACCTTACAGAAGTATTTCAAGCACCTAAGAAGTGTGCCAATGTAGACTGCCACCAAACCTCACATGCACAGCTGCATACAAATTCATGTAACTAACGAATACCAATTATCTTGAGGCTTCTAGAGTGGCAACAGTAGACAGAGATTTAGGAATGAAGACTTAGACCTGTATTCATAAGTGTAAGAACGAGAGTGTCGGTTGTCCCAAAAGAGAAAGGAAAAATCCTTTATCAGGATCCATATATTTGGAGCCTGCTAATCATTACGAGTTTGCTGTGGAATTTATGAGAAATTATAAAAGAGTTTATAAACATTCTTTCAAGGTATTTGAGCCAAATCTGTGTATGATTATTCTTGGAGGGCCTTAAGGGCAAAAAATTGTTTAAATTTGTGAGGTGACAACATGGTCTTTGCCTATTGTTTTAAATAAAATTCTCAAACCAGAAAATGTATTATCAGTCAAAATATTTCCCAAACCGCCTTTACCACGAAGTGTGATATCTTTTATATATCTAGTTTTATACAAAGATCAAGCAGATTTGTGTCTGTGTGTATGATTTTATAAAACCATTGTAGTCAAAGCTTCTCAGAAGTACATGGTGTTTATAAGGGCTGGAGGCATGCTGATTTTTGGAAAAGAAATAATACATAATTTGAATTCAGAGTACAAGCTTTTAAAAAATATGATCTAGTTTGGAGAAGCATTTCTAAAATACCTCTAGGAAATAAATTTCTTTTATTAATCCAATCAGCCATTGGATGCCATTCTTCTAATTTAATTACGTTTATCTGCCAATGGGTGACTCTGTTTCTTGTGCATGTAATTTCGGTGGGTGCAAATGGTGATGGCAAATAATTGCCCTCAGGGAGATAATTGCTGTTATAATTATTTACCCATGCAAGTTAGCTCTGTAAAAATTTAACACTCTGTCAGATGACCTGGAAATATGAGAGAATGTGTTTTCTATGTGCTGAAGTGGAGGAAAAGCCCTTGTATTTCTTGGATATTTTCTAGGGGCCAGGCATAAGACTAAGTGATTTTGAATCATCGTCTCCCTGAATCCTCACAATCTTCTTATGGAGTAAGTATGATTATCCTCATATTATTGATGAGGAAACAGGTCATAGAGATGGCAAGTAGAGGAACTGAGACTCAAACCCCAGCTAAGGGACCGGTATGAAATGATTCCTGTTTCACAGGGGGCTTGCAAAGATTAAATGAGAAGACAGTTTTGTAAAGAATTTCATCCAGCACCTGGTACATTGTTGTGATCCTAGACACACTTCCTCATTATACTTCTGTAACCACTGCCCTGCTTCCTTTCAGAAACCCATTGCTATGGGCAGGGCAAAGCATTGTACCTGAAGCCTAAATGAGGGATTTTTCCTTTTGGGTCTTTGCACACTCCAAGTCCTTCAGAAAGCTTCTTCTGGCTATTCCAGGTCATAGGGATTCTCTCCTCTCCAAATGCCCATCATTCTCACGTCCCTACCGTGCAGTAGGAGCCCTTGAATATACAGGGGTCTGATAGGGTTCTTTGTATTATGTGGATGTTTGTTTCACCCTAATCTAGATTGGAAGTTTCAGTACAGGTTCTCCTTGGATCTCTCCATAGGTCTTTAGAGGATACAGGGCTCCATACTAGGCTTTGAAGCAATACTCTTTGATTAAGTGCAAAATCTATAAAGACATAGCTACCTGGAGGTTAGAAGATGGTTGAAGGCTCAGGTGTAGGGTGGGTGCTCGTTATGAATAACTGGGAGGTAGTGTCATCTCTCATCATTGCCACCTATTGGCTGGCCTTCCTCTTTCCATGATATTTGTATAGTGTGGTGGTATGGCCTGCAGGGTGGGGATCTTTTGCGTTCTTCTCCTGTCAGAAAAACTCACAGTACAACTCCTTGTTCCCACCCTGTAGACTCTCATTCCCAAAACACACAAAGGGCTGGAGAAGAGCATGAGAGGTCACCTTTTTGAGTGAGAAGAGTAATGTTTATGAAGCGAGGCAGTGTTTGGGAAGGGTGTCCCCAAAGCGTGGCTTATAAACTTTGGGGTCATATCCTGGTTGTAAGTCCTCCCAGCCTGTGGACTTGCCAACATGTCTTGTTGCTATCAGAGCTGACTGAGAAGAGGTGTGGGGAGTACACTGGAAAGATGGGACCATGGAGGAGGGAGGCAAAGACAGCCCTCGGAAGCTACCTGTTACTCAGAGCTGGGACTAAGAGCCCTGCTCATACTTCAGACCTAGAGTTCAAGCTAAAAGGAAAGATGAAGTTGGGCTGTGGGCTTCCCTGGGACTAACCCATGCAGGGGTAACGAGTGCTTGCTGCAGTGGGGAGGAACTGATAGCTGGTAACTGAGAGTTCACTGGGAGTTGGAGCTGCCTCTCAAAAGGGAGCCCCAGAGCAGAAGGGAGCCCCAGAGCAGAAGGGAGCCGTTGGATGGTCTTCTCCTTCAGCTGGGCTTACGGGAGCCTGCCTGCCTCCAAACACACTTGACGGATGGAGCCGATCAGTAGTGATGGTCAGTGACTGCAGCAAGCTTAGCCAGGTGCAGTCTGCTGAATGCACCTCACACCCCTCCTCAGCTTCCACACCTCCATCTGGAGCCCAGTTGGGGCAGGGAAGAGGCAAGGGATAGGAGAGTGCAGACCACACTTCCTCATTCACTGTAGGTCCCCCGAGCCACAGGCCAGGCCTGCCATTGTTGGGGTTAAATGGTATATGAGGATGAAGTTCTCAAATAGTCAAGACTGGATCTTAATACTTATTAAGAGCTTCACTCAAAGCAAAGCTCTTTCTATGAGTAGAAATGACTAAAACATTAAGGAATTGACTGAGAAATCATTAAGGGAGTTGCTACTCAGCAAGAAAGAGGGTTCCCAAAGAAAAGAGTGGTAACAAATATTGGCAAACAGAAGCGGTTTGGTATTTATATGGCTAAAAATGAGACTTCTCAATGAAACTCATGACTTCCTGAGCCCCGCTGCGGACTGACGCTAGGCTGTATACGTACATTGAATTCTCATGATTATCTCTGCTAAGCAGGTGGCTCTTTGATTTCACAGCCACGTGAAGACTGCGGTTTAGAGTGAATCTTGACTTGCTAACCTGGCCAGGCTGAAAAGTGGCTGAACCCCTAGGATGCAAACCTGTTACCTGCTCTCTCCCCTAAGCCAGTGGTCCCTAACGTTTTTGGCTTCATGGATGACAACTTTTCCATGGATGGAGAGAGTTGGGGATGGGAGGTGTAGGGATGGTTTCCTGATAGAACTATTCTCAGGCACTAGAGTCTTATGAGGAGCGCATCCTAGATCCTTGCATATGCAGTTCACAGCAGGGTCCATGCTTTAATGCTGCGGCTGCTGATCTCAGAGGAGGCAGACAGAGCTCAGGCAGTAGTGCTGGCTCGCCCACCACTCATCTCCTCCTGTGTAGCCTGGTTCTTAAAAGGCCATAGACAGGTACTGGTCTGCGGCTAGGGGTGTTGGGGACCCCTCCCCTAAGTCATCCTGCTCTCCTATTGCCCTCAGTTATGAAGTGCCCACTATGTGCAGAGGACTTCACGGAGTTCTCATATTAACTTGCTAAAAGTCATGGGCTTGCTTTAATCTGATATAGATCTACTTGAAATATGGAATGAAACCAACCATCTTCCTCAGAGTCCATCTTCCCAGAGAGCATGGGATGCAGGAAGGTAGAGGGTGAGGCCAAGAGTGAGGCCTCTTCAGGCCCATTCAGCTCCCTCCTCACCCAGCACAGGTCTTCACTCTGCACTCTCCTCCCCAGTGGCCGCCTCAGTGACTTTGCCAGAATAAATCCACTGACAGCACCTGAGAAAATGACCGACAGTTATATGACCCTTCAAGCATCATATTCGCAGGTACAGATGCGATGGAAATAAAATCTCATCTCCAACCTCCTGCTGAAGAGGACTGTCTCCTTTTGTAGTATTGCATCGTCATGTCTAGTCATTTGCACACAACTTAGAGCTAGAAAATGATGATTTTAGAAAGAATGGGAAAGAATTGTCATTTTCTTTGAGCTTTTTTTTTTAACCTACATCAAACAGTAATTTTTACCATGAAAATATAGTTGTCTCAATACAGAATGATTCCCCACAGAAATGGAAGCATAAGATGGACGGTGAGGGAAGCTTCAGAAGGAAAAAAGGAGCCAGCTGCCAGCTGAGGGGTGTAGAGTCTGGGGACAGGTGCGTTCCACTTCCCTCTCATTGTGAGGATGCTTCAGTTGCACCTACATATTGTGTGAAGGGCTCAGTGATGGGTGATGTGGAGAAGCCTCACAGGAAAAAACTTCCTCTCCAAAGGAGATCGGGGCACCTGTCATACTGAGTTCAAGTCTCTGGTCAAGCTCATGCATTGGTCACCCTAGCTTGCTGTTCTGTCTTCTTTATTTCACCTCTTCATTTTATGAGCAAGAGAAGCAGGATTCTGGAAGATCTGAAGTGCCCTCCTTTGGGCATCCCATAAATGCAAGTTCATGTATTTTATAACTAGAAATATTATAACTCAAGAAGGTTAAGACACTTTTTAAAGGCTTTCAAGAAAGCAAGTGAGTCTGCCTTGTGCATTAACTGTAGCCACTTGTCTCAAGAGTTATGGAAGCTGTTCTATAGCAGTAGTTCCTTAAGTAACAAAGCCTAAAGAGAAGAAGACAGAAAGCTCTTTGTGAAGTATTGATGTGTGAGTGGTTCTGAATCTACATTATGGGGCCACAGAAACACCCTGCTGTTGTTTTGGTTGAGCCAAATGCTTGACTGCATGGCTAACCCTTTCTTGAAGACTGGGAAAGAGGTCAAGTTGGACTTTCATGTCTGGAAGATGAGCCGCTTGTGTATGTAGTTCAAGGCTCTGGTGGCCCATGCCGCTGAGAGGACATTGGGAAGAGGGGGCATCTGGGGGTCTGATGAAGCCATGTATTCTTCCTGAGTTATTAATAGTTGGACAGCCTTTAGGGGTAGATGTCTCATGAACCCACTTCACTATTGAAAGATGAATCTCTTGACTATAAGAATATGTTTTTGTAACGCTGAGATAAAATAGAGAGAATAAGCTTTCTTTAAGTTGACCACCTTTATGGGGAAATGGTAGCCAGGGAAAATAAATTGGACTACAGATAAAAACAAATGTAAAAAGTGGGCCTGAACACACTGATAGCTTAAGTGATGGCCTTTCCCTACTCCTTTCCCTTCTTCTGCCTCTATCTGAATTTCTGGTGCAGGTAAAGTCCAGGAGGAACCACGAGCTACTTTTTCAGCCGCTTTAGCATCTTTTCACATCAGGACAGAGAATGTTGAAGTTGCCTTTTTCTTGGGATTTTTACACCAGAGGGAATAAATCATGTTGCTTTGCAAAAAAATAAATCACATAAATAATAGGGCCAGAACAAAAAAGAATCCCCTAAGGCACGAGTGACCTATAATTAGGCCTCGAAGAAGGTCAAACACTCTCTTTCCTGACCTTCTAAGGCCTCAGAGTGAAAAGACAACTCAGGGCTGAGCTGGGTGCAGTCTTCAAGTAATAATAGATTTGACATGCTTTGATTCGGAGTGAGCTCTACTGCAGTGGATGATGGGCTCTAAGTACAAGATTCAGGATGGAGAGAGCTATGAAGAAAAGTGGGTCAGTTACGGGGCTAGCCCCATAAGACGAGTGGAGCCATTCTAGCTCCTTTACCCAAAAGACAAAGCACAGATAGAATGTTGGCAAGCATCCATGCTTGGAGCTCCATTCTGGCCAGTGGAGTAATGCAGCGAGGACTCCATTCTGCAAGTCACTGGCAGGTGTCAACCCAACCTACCTGCTCATATGAGGTCACAGTCCATCCAGTGAACTAATTAAGATGTGGAGGCAGAGCCAGCCAATTACGAAGAGGCCTAGTAAGCTATGGGAAAGCCACTAGGTGGCTTGTGTAGAAAGGTAGACTAATGCAGTAGTTTCCACTGAGGAAGGGGCATGGGTCTGAGGCTGTTTTTTTCATCATTTAATCATTTGCATATTGATTGATCACCCACTGAATGACAGGCACTACCCCAGACAGTGGGGCTATTGTGAGATGAAGCCAATTGCCTGTCTCCTAGGCTTTACAGACAGCGGGAGAATCAGAAATGAAAACCAGACAGTGACAGGATAGGACCACTACATGGATCAGCAGAAGCTGCATCAGTGCTGGGGAGCATCTAATTCCAGCCAGTGGTTGGGGCAGTAATGAACAATGACAATTTCTGTGCTACGCTGCACTTGGTACCTTTACACATGATCTAATTTAAGTCTTTACATAGTTGTATGAAGCAGGCATTAATATTCCCATTTTACAAATAAAACGGGGGCTAAGAGAAGTCAGATCACACATTAACATCACACCAGCAGCAAGTGCTGGGGTAGGAATTTGGACTGAGGTCTCTTTTGGTTCTAAAGCTCATACTCTCAAGTCCATAATCTCAAAGCCCATAAATATAGAACACACATGGCCAGAAACACTCTCCAGAGTCTTTTAGAATTGTTTTACCTGAAGGCACAAGAGAGAAAGGTAACAGAGATTACAGCATGAGACAGAGAAAGAATTAAAATAGTGCTTTTAATATAATTTTCAGCAAACGTACAGTATGTACTTTACATCACATATTTCTAAACTGCTCATTTGGAAAATATAAGCTGCAAAAATACAGAATACCACACTCAAAAATCTATTGAGTATGTGCTTTTTTACCCTTCCATTCTGTGCAACAGGGTGGTCTTTACCCACCTTGGCTGATGTCATTAAAGCTGTCGAAGCCCTCGGTCAGAGGAGCATTCCCAAGAGGGGAGTCTGTAAAGCATGTTGGCAAGACATCCCCAGAGGAGGGACGGGCAGAAAGGAATTTGCACACCAGGTCGGCATGACTTTTATTTAAGAGACCCAGGAAAAATGCCTACTCTGACAGCTGTTGGGAGTTCGCCTGACCATAGGTCACCTCCTTTGTCCCCATCATAGGCCTGTGCTTAAGGCCTCAAAGGACCACACACTGGCTGGATAATCCACACGGGGACCCTCAGGTTCTTGGGCAGGGAGGAGCACGCTAAGTGAGGCCCGCGAGGTCTGTGGGTGGTGGTGGGCTGTTCTCTGCAGGAAGAGGAAGAGGGCCAGGCCCTCAGCTTCTCACAAAGGAGTCTTCTGAAGGTGAATGTGATTCGGGGCAGGTTTTCTCAGTCTCAATGTCTTGGTACTCTGTGCCTAAAGGGGGAGGAGGGAAGAAGAGCCAAGAGGAAAAAGAGATCGGTCTTTTCTGCTTCTCCTACTTTTGGTTAGGCTTATTCAACAGCATGATGGCTTTGCAGTGAAGGGACAGGACTAGGCAGTCGAAGCAATAAAGTGCTGGGTTTCATTCCACTTAACCCCAAGGGGCCAGATGCTGAGCCCAGAGACGTTTTTGAAGGCCAAATATCCTTTCTGAGAAGGATATTTATCTGCCTGACCATCCCAACAGCCAAGCAGATGTTGGTGATGAGTAAGATGTATCCCAGTCAATAATTTATCCTTGTCTTATGTAAATCGCTAGTGACAGACCTTGTGTTCTAGGGCTGTATGTGTCACCGTACATCTCTACTGAAGAGACTGCTGAGTGTCAGAGAAAACCGCCTGGCATCACAATGTCATGCTTTCTCCTCCAGCATTCAGGACAGTTTGCTTTTTTGTAGCCACAGATATTCACTGCATGCTGGGTAAAATGATATCGTCTTTGGAGCAAGGTTTGTAAGCCTAGGCCACCTTTCCAGAATAGATGCTGTGGTTTCATTTTAAAGGTATTAAAAACACAACTAGTCCCTGTGATGATTCACAAGCTGTGCAGGGCTCACTGACTGCGACATGCAGCTCTCCTGTTCAGTAACAGGCAACATGAGGCCACAGAAGTCCCTGTTCATTCATTTGTCCTCTTTAGACTTTGACCCAGTGGTACAAAAGGTGACAGTTTGGAAATGTCATTCCTTTTCTCGAGATTTTGAAGCTGAAACCTGAGTCCCGAGCAAGTTGGAGCATGGACTTCCTTAACTCTCACAAGGCCCAAGTTCTTAGAGTCTTGGGATTCCTCTAAAAAACGTGGGCGTGGGAGTTGGGAAGGGTGGGACAGAAGTTAGAGAGCTGGGGGTGATCCCTGCTCAGCAGAATGAATACGATAAAGGCTGATGAATGGCTGGGAAATTCCTGCTGATGTGGCTAAGGTTGAAGGAGAAAGGAGAAGTGTTGTAAAAGGTTTAACATTTAATGATCAAAAGTAAAACCTAGATTCCTGTGCCCAGAGGGAAAATTTCGCAGAGGTTCTCACCTCCAATTCTTGGCTCCCTTTCTATGAAACCATAGACTCCAGCTAGGGGTTTCCACAGGTAGACACTCTGTTGGCTTTGTAGAGGCTTCCTAAGAAGCCAGTTCCGTGTTCTAACTTCGGGGGCTGTGTGTTGTAGTGGAAAGAGCACTGGTTTAGGAATCAGACAGATCTGTCATTGGCTCCTGGTGGCTTTATAAACTAGCTATGTAATCTTAGAAAGGTTGGATTTGCTGAGCTTTCATTTTCAGACCTGTAAAGCGGAAAAAATACATACTTACCTCGTAGGGCTGGTGTGAGAAGGCTGCTGGGTGCAGTACCTGGGATCATGAATTCATAGAACCCGGCATGTGGGTAGCAGGTGTTTAATAAACATGAGCTTCCTGGCCCCTTCCCTCCCTTTAAGTGCAGATGGGAGCACCATTTGTGTTCAGTTGGGATCCTTTTGTAACAACACTTGGTAAATCCTATGTTTCCAACTCATTTTATGGCCTTAGATTATAAAATCAAATAGTCTTGCCAAACATATTTCCATGAGAGCAATCTTCTATAAGGTTAGTGTGAGAGTCTTCTATAAGGCTAATGTTAAGAAAAATATTAATGGGATGGCAAAAGTGTCCACCTATAGAATGTTAAACCTCTAGAAAACTTACTATGTTGTTCCATTTGCTCATGGCAAAAGAACATAATCAATTCTACCTTATGGGAAAAAATTCAAAATTTATGATAATCACCAACTCCTGATTGTTAACCTGAGTCATTATTACAAAAATGGACATGTATGGATATTCTGCTCCTAAAAGCCTGGAATCTGAGAATAGAGGAAGACATATCCAACTGGGGGCCAGCTTCAGTGTGTTTGAAGCCCTGGGGCCAGAGCTGATCTCTTGTGGTTGATGCTGTAGACTTCAGGGGTGCCAGGCATGGCATTATCTGGGTCTCGCTAAGAGAGCTGATGATGCTGTGGAGTGCCTCCCTGGCATCCTGATGCTTTGAGAGTGCCTTTCGGAATGCATTAGAGTGGAGTCTCCTATCTGATTCCTTTTATCTGTCCATTTCAGGTAAAACACCTTATAGTCAATGGACCACCGGGATCAGGGGTTAAGAGCAAGAATGACAAATGAAAGCACATATCCCCATAACATAGCTGGCATGGTGTCCTGGCTGTTACATTAGGAGGCCTGTGAGAGTGTCTGGGGCCCCATAGTTCACTTGGGCCAGAGTCTTCCTGATGAGTGGTCTAAAGGTGGGGAGGGTGGGGGGTCTGTGTCTTGCCCACTAGGGAGGTAGTACCCATAGTGGTTATGGGTCTGTCTGGGAATAAGGAGAGCTTTTTAAGGACACAGAGTTCATAGACCTGGGTTTGAATCCCAGCTCTGCTTTGTGAATTTGTGCCAGTTCTGGAAGCTTCCAAGCCTCATTTTCTTCCCCTGTAAAATGAAGCCCATAACAGCTCTTATCTCACAGGGTTATGGTTGAGATTAAATGAGCTAAGACATGAAATAAGCTTGGCCAGCAGCAGGTTCATAGTAAATGCTGGAGAAATGTTAGCTACGATTAATAGTAGTTATTATTAGTGCTTACCAAGTATTTCATGTGGCATATCTGTTAGCTTTAGGGTGCCAGTGTTTTGTGTTGGTTGTGGGGAGGCAAAAGATTGGAAATTCTATTTGGTATCTGTACTCACTCTTCTTTTTCTAGTTCCTACATTTCTTCCTCATGTGCCCATTTCTATCACTTAAGAAAAAAAGGATGGTTACTGCAGTCCAGCTACCCAGGGTCACAGCTGTATGGGAATGTAGACAATACAGTTCAAATCTCCCCACATCACACAAGAGAAAAATAATGTTGCCTTTAGTTACATGACAGCAAAGGGGTACTTACCTTATCTTGGGAATGAGATATCTGAATTAGAGTCTCATGATCAGGAGTGTTAAGGCCGATGGACATCTAGGTCAGGGTCCCTTCCTATGTCTGTCCCGGCCTGTGCTACAGCAGAGTCTTAGGCGCTAGGATCTGACTCACCTATGCTCAGCCGCTAGGGTCCCTCAAACATACAGTGCTGCTTGAGGCCTTGCCTGTGCAAGAGAACAGAGATCAGGACACTGTGGCCTTCCCTCAGCCACCGATTGTCTTTGTAAATAAAGCTTTATTGGAACATAGCCCATTTGTTTACTTATGGTCTATGGCAGATCTCATGGTACTACAACAGTTGAGTAGTTGCAAGAGAGACTGCCCACAAAGTCTAAAATGTTTATACTTGGCCCATTACAGAAAAAAAAGTTGTGAATATGTTTTGGTGGCTCACTCTCGGGGCCTCTTCTGCCCCTCATCTTCTCACCCTGTCACCCCAAAAGGCACTCACTGCTCTTTAGTTCTTAGTTTCTGGGCGAACCTCCCTCCAGAGCCTTCCTGATTCTTGCTGCCATGAGACAGAACTCAGCACCGCTGTGAATTGGCTCTCCTTATCCACAGACAGACCCTAGCTCTTAACACTATTATCCCATTGGTTTTATTTGTGTTCAAATCCATCCAGCTCATTGAAATGGGGGTTCTTGGAGGGTAGGGACCATATCTTTTCCACTTCTGTATCTGATCTAGGACCTGGCATATAGCTGAGATTTTAAGTACAAGAATGAATGAAAAAACACGTTTCACATATATCAAGCTCATATAATGCACCCCCAAATAAAAGAAGCCCTGCAGAGAAGAATTATGCAACCACGTGGATAGTTTCTGAGAAGTATGAGTTGTTAGCTCTGTCTCCATGGCAGTCACGGGTTTCTGAGGGACAGGGCCATCTTTGCTTTCTGAAATTTCTCATTTTAGGTTTTATAACTCTTGTTGTCCCTGCCATGATGACCAAGCACTCTGGGTTGCTGAAGCTACTGATGAGGCAGATGTGTGTGTGTGTGTGTGTGTGTGTGTGTGTGCGCACGTGCATGCAGTTAGGGTGGATTCCACGTGCTATTCTGGGCAACAGGCCCCATCAGAGGCATTTGAACAAAAATATCTTCCTTGCATATTCCACCAGTGAGAGATTCTTCCAGTTTACTCTTGAGCAATGACAACACACTAGGGGTGTGGGGTCCGAAGCCTGTCATTTAGGGCAGTTTACTCTAAGGGATTACGTTCTTGCAGCTGTTGGGAGAGTAGCAGTTTCAAGTGAGCTGGGTGAAGCTGGTGTAATGAAGAAGGAAGGAAGGGTAGAAAATGGATAAATACTGTATTTCAGTCTTGAACTAATGTTTCAGGTTACAGTTAATTTCACTAGCCCCCTCTCTTGGAGAATTTGGCACCTCTTAGATATTTGAAGTGGATTTTAACCTAAGGGGAAACAGTCCCTCAAGGGCAACATGGATCATGGTTGAGAGGAGGTCAATCAGAGGAGAGTGGCAGAGCCCAGGGGAGCAAGCAGGCCTCTGCATGTGTCTGGTACTTCCCCCTGGCTTCTGGCCAGATAGATGGTTCTCCCAAGCCACAGAGATAGTCAGGTAAGAACAGCACCAGGCAGTGGCAAGTATTCCCCACCTGTTAGACTGAAAACACTGCTTGCATGGTTTCTTCCCTCATCTAAACGAAAGCAAAGCAAATACTCAAGCAATAATAAAATACAGCAAAACTCCACCCAACTGCAACAGAAGCTCATCCTGTCCTTCTGGTCTCGACTGAATGGTCAGATGTGTTGACATCTACTCATTGACCTTCATTAGCTTACCACTGCTGAGTAGGGCCTCTGGGATTCCTAGCGGGGCTTAGAACAGACCACATAGGTCTGGCAGGCATGGCTGGGTAGAGAAGAAACCAAACTTCCTAAGACAGGAAGCAGCAGGCAGCAAGAAAACCAGCCCAAGAGGCAGATGCGGAGCCAGAAACTACTTTTCCTTGGGGGTTTCTCTCTTTTAGTACATGTATCTGTCTCCATTTTACATGTTCCTCAGTGAATGACCTCCTCTGGAAGATGTGAAAGAATATCCATTAGCAATCACAAGAGACTCTTTCTCCTGGGAAAATTCCTCGAGTGGTGTGACTACCATCCCAGGGACGGGC
Source organism: Cheracebus regulus (assembly GCA_963574635.1). Taxonomy (NCBI): domain Eukaryota; kingdom Metazoa; phylum Chordata; class Mammalia; order Primates; family Pitheciidae; genus Cheracebus; species Cheracebus regulus. The sequence continues at coordinate 47,721 of CAUYQU010017168.1, read as the reverse complement.
TGATTGCCCTCGTGTGGACTGTTTCGGCAGGCTTTTCCACTAGAAGAGCTAGGAAGCCTTGCCACAGTGTGAGTGAGGGGAAGCTGGCGGGTAATTACTGGACACAGGTCAGTGGAATCGGAGGACTGGAATGTACAGATGGCACTCAACCAACCTTTAAAAGTCAGCACTAGAGCGAGCTATTCCATGATCAGATGGTGAAAAGGAAGGGATTTTTATGGAGGGGCATGCTCCCTCCTGCTCGGAAGATGTTAGCAACTCTGTCAAATGATTTCTTAGGAGCTCATGGTTTCCAGTTATTATTTCACCTGTTAAGCATTCCCAGCAAGCTCCTCGGGGGGACCGTAAGAGGACGCTATGCCCGCTCCTTCGTTAGCCATGAGGAAAGCTGGCATGGCATGCTGTGGCCTTCTGGAGCCCTGTGTCTCTAGGGTGCCTGTATCCTTCTCTCAGCTGAGGCCTGACATCACACGGCCTCAGCTGAGAGAAGACGGCAAACCCCATCCCCTAGAGAGGCACTTTTGTAAAATGTGCTTATTTCATAGGAGGGAATGATACTGGCTAAAAAACAAAAACAAAATCCAAACGTTCTTGGTCTATATGTAGGAGTTACAAAGATCTGTCAATTTCAGCAGAGACAGACTTTCCATCCATCCCTGGGCATGTTCAGTTGAGATGGTGTGAGAGTTGGTAGCAGAAGAGAGAAAACTCTAGCAGTCACTTTCTAGATTTATTCCATCCCGTACATTTTTGTATTCTGTAAATCCACTGGAGACCTTACCAGGAAATCTTCATTCACTTGAAACCAAACAGATAATCAAGGGGCTGGATCTAGTGTTGTATGTACAATGCTTCTTTAGAGAACAAACGGCAAATGAAAACTAGACTGTTTTCTGTTCTATAGTATACAAGAAAAATTTAAATTTTAAAAGACGACACAACACAGTTCAGAGCCATCTTGCAACAAGGGTCTTCAAATGTATACCCAATTGCTGATAAAACTCAGCCCTGGAGTTGTCTTCCTGTTATTCTAATATCTTTTTCGCATTCATCCTAAAATCTTAAAAAAAAATTCAAAATGCAAACAGTTTAAAAAACCTTTTTTTTCCCTCTCAAAGCAAGTAGTTCCATAAAACACTAGGTCATAGGGCCTCAGTGTATGTGTACTGAGTTTGAAGGGCCAAGCAATAATCTATAAGTGTGACCTATTAGCAATACATTTGTAAAACAAAAGTAAACCAAAACCTGTACAGGATAGTATCAAAGCCTTACGAACAAGAGAACATACATATTTTATGAAGTGGTTGGAGAACCATCTCCCCTTTACTGGTTAACATACTGATGAATGTCCCCATTTTCATCAGCAAAGACATACTAACACTAAGCAGATGAAAGGCCTGTCTTGGAAGCATCCTGCTCCAGGTAGCTGATGACGGTGGCCCCCCCACCATGACACAGCTTTTCTTTTGGTCATTCTTGCGCAGTGCTTTCTCTAGATTTGGATTTTCACTCAAGCTTCTTCATTTACAATGTTCATTAAAAATTTGGTGCAATACCTTCCCCACCCCCAACCATTTTTTACCTCCTGGTTCTTTTGTTGGCTTGTGGGTAAACTGCAAATGTGTCCAAAGTGAAAAAGCAAACCAACCAATCAACCTTTGAGTTCTTTTCCAGGGCCAAGAGTGTGACATGAATAAATGTCACTGAGGCAGCATGAGGGGTACGTTAGCTGGGCCCTTGGTTGTGTGTGTACGAGTGCATGCCGTTACCTAAACCCTGTCCCCTTATGGAAATGACCATAGAAGACCAAGTGTGCTGGTTGCAAGAGGTTTTCCCACGTGATTCTTACCCCAAATCATAATAGGTTCATTCTCTGAGGTTCAGCCACTTTCAAAACACACACAGACAAGGGCCTTAGTTCAAGACTGACCCTGAAAATGTCACTGGCATTTTCACGCATTGGACACGTGACAGCTTCCAGGAGCTTGGGGGTCTATTCACTATCAGAGATGCTACAGACTGCGTAACAGCTTGTGCTAGGGAACGGTTCCTCTTTGCCATCCCCAGAAGTGTTGCACCCATACACACAAACCCGCATCTAAGTGTGTCTCCTCCACAGGCTGAAAAGAAAGCCTCTTGGAATGGCAAGCATGAATATAAAAGGGCTTCCCATGACAGTGATCACTGAATCATGGGGAAGAAAGCTAACAGGCAAATTTGCAATTCATCACATTATCCTCTCTTGTCTCAAACGTGATTCTTTGAAAGTCAGGCTGCATATACACTCTCTTTTCAAAGCATTTTTTTCCCTTCTTGTAACACATTGTATATTCTTGTTTTTGTAGAATATCCAAATGAGGATAAAATGATAAAAATTACAATAGGTTAATTGCATCCCTTGAATCACATATTTTTGGTGCATTAAAAAAGGAGAAAAAAGTAAAAGCAACCAGCATAATAAATCCGGCCTAGAGAACTGTGTTAGTGACTGAAGGGTTAAACAGATTTTAGAACTAGTTAAAAATAGTATTAGAGGATTATACATACAACAGTCTGAAATTCATAAGCATTGTATTTTTTTTTTTCCTTTTAAAAACGGCAAAATGTTTGGCAAATGTAAGCAAATGACTTGGACTGTGTTGGGTCTCACCGGCTCTGAGCCGGGTCAGTCATAGCCAGGCGAGGCCTACCGTTTCCTGAGGTCACACTGTGGGGCTGGGGGAAGGTGGATGCCTGCCACAGGGAGGTGCTGGCCCCCTACCTGGCCCCCTCAGGCCCTCAGTCTTGAACACGGAAATGGAGCTGGTGAGAGGGGCCAATTACAAACTCCAGCCGGATCACCCATTAGCATCACTGAGAGAACTCTGGGGCCTTGAACCATATGCAGACTGGGTGAATTGTCTACACAGTGACCCATATTGCGAAAGTTAGAGAGAGGAGTGGGGCTTCCACCCCTCCGACTTGTGCACCTGCCCCCACTCCCATGTGGAGGAGGAGGGTGGCACGGGGTATGTCACTAGTGCTTAATCTGGCAATGTTTTCAACTTGTGGGTTTTTAAAATTTTTTATTTTAGTAAACTTTAAAAAAACTCTTTTCTATTTTGTATGTGTATGTATATCCAGAAATGTCCATCCTCCAAGCTGGCCACCACTGTTCCCTGAATTTGGCAGTGCCTGTTGCTTGCAGCTGTGGGCATCTCGACAACCATGAGGTGCCTTCAAAGTAGACTCTGTGGCCCAGCCGCGCGAGTGGCCTCCAGGACCCCGCCGCACAATCTCATTCTCTCCTTATTCTGAATCCTGTCTGGCTCTGATGTTGAGAAAAAGGACAAAGTCGGTGTGTCTGTCTGCGTGTGTGTGTGTGTGTGTGTGTGCATCTGTGCCTCTGTGTGTGTGGTTTTTTTTTTTTTTTGGAAACTTTTTTTAAGAAAAAATGACCCTTGGATTACTAATACAGAGTTCAGCCCTCCTTTAGTCACTATAAAACGGACTCCATGTTTTCACACCACTCATGGTCTTCCAGGTTATAGATAAACTTTGTCCTATGTGTCTGGTTTGCGGACACAGGGTCCCTCCCCAGGTTGTCTAGGGTCAGAGTAGAGGCAAAGAACTCACTGGTGCTCAGCCCGCCCTCGTGGTTTTTGATGTAGCGTTTATAGTTTTTCCTCAGGCACTGCCACGTGGTGGTGTACAGGATGAAGGCGAAGGATTTGAGCGCGATGGCAATGCTGACGTACAGGTATCTGTAGACCACATTGTCGTACAGGACGCAGGCGCCTTGCTCCCCACAGAACGTGCTCCAGAACAGGCAGGTGGAGTCGATGCCGGCCCCGAAGATGAGGGGTGGGGGAATGAAGCCTGTCACAGGGAAAAGAATGTTAAGGTTCTGGCTCTGGTGGCTGGTGTGCCCCTGTTGCTGTCTCTGCTTAGCTTTTCTAATAGCACTGCTGGGCAAGTAAGACTGGCTCTGTGGCTCAAAGACATGCTCAGGAGGCAAAGCGCATGAGTTTGAGTCCCAGTTCTGCCTTTTTATTATGGTACAAATTTGAGAAAGTTATTTAAGCTCTCTTACCTTAGTTTCCTTATCTGCAAAATGGGGATGATGATACTACTACAGTCCTCACCAGACTGCTGTGAAGACTAACTTTACACACAGAAAGCATCAGCCGGGTGCAGTGGCTCACGCCTATAACCCCAGCACTTTGGGAGTCTAAGGTGAGCAGATCACCTGAGATCAGGCGTTCGAGACCAGCCTGGCCAACACGGTGAAACCCCATCTCTACTAAAAATATAAAGAATTAGCCAGGCGTGGTGGTGAACACCTGTAGTCCCAGCTACTTGGGAGGCCGAGGCAGGAGAATTGCTTGAACCTGGGAGGCAGAGGTGCCAGTGACCCAAGATCCCACCACTGCACTCCAGCCTAGGCAACAGAGGGAGACTCCATCCCAAGAAAAAGCATCTAGAACAGTGTGTACTGTGCCACTTTACCGTGGAGAGTGAGTGACAGCTGCTATTATCATCATCCTCTGCTGAGAGCCTGAGAAGGACAAGACAGTGTTCCTGAAGGGAAACATTCTTAGTGTCAGTGAAAGAAGTGCGGTCTCACAGAGGGAACTGCAAAAAGTGGCATACTATGTGTGGTGTTCTTTCGCATGGGGCTTTTAGGGCTGTGTGTGCTCGAGTGCAGGGACCAGATGCTGGACTTGAGTACATCTGTGTGTATACACATATAGTTTAAAATGAAAAATATCTGCAAATACACGGACAACCTCCCTTCCCCTATATATTACCAGTGGGTAAGAATATTCTCAGGTCAGAAGGAGTCGGTAACCAGTTTTGAAACCCTCACAGTAGAGCCTTTCTGGCACCTAAAACCAGTCACCAAAAATGGCAGATGAGATGAAAACCCTTCCCCCTCCTGCTCCTCTCTGTGTTTCTCTGCCTGCTCATGAGAATCCTCACCCAGGGTGTCCCATCCCAGACTAGTGAAATCAAAGCATCTGGTGTGCAGCCCCGTCCTCAGCACTTCAACATTCCCAGGTGATTCTGAGTGCAGGGAGGGAAGTACAGAGGCACCTGTACGTAGTACAGATGACGGACATGGTACAGATGAGGGACATAGTACATCTGTACATGGGAAAGTGACAGATGAATCACTGATACAAGTTAACTTGTTCCCGAAAACCTGTGCCCTTGAGGCCAGAATAAGGTGCCAACCATCTTCAGTGACAGAATGCAGAAGGAGGAAGTCAACTCTGGAACTAGATGTGGCCAACTCTGAGATCCCAGGGCCCGCATCCCTCTATCCGGAGTGTTCCTTGTAGGCCCAGCCCTAGAGCATGTGAATTTCATTGTGTATTAAGGAAGGTCCCTCCGAGATTTTGATGAGATCTAGACCCATGGCCCAGAAAAAGACACCTACCCACAAAATCAAACCCGTATTTCAGGGAGTTCATGGGCCCCTGAAGTCCATCCATGATCGCCAGCATAACAGCACGTGCATTATAAACACAGCTGCACCTCCAACCTGCGGGGCCTCCAAAGGCAGCCGGGGAGAGAGGCAAGGCTGAAGGAAGCAGTGCTTCCCCCGGTTTTAATGCCAGGCGTGGAATGGGGTGAGAGGGGGCTGTGTTACCCTGTCAGTGCTAACGAGCTTGGCAGAGCTCCAGGTTCTCTGGGCCAGATGCCTCTGTACTTCTCCTTAGAACTCTCCACCTCCACTGCTTGTTACCCCAAAGAGAACCCCCCGAGAAGGATTCTGGTTAAAATCTCATTAAACTTCCCAAGCAGCTTGACTGAAGAAATAAGCTCTGAGCTCCAAATCCCACATAACCTGCTTCCTTCTTTCCAGCTGCCAGGTCAGGTCCTGCCGAATTGAAGCTCATATTACCAGCATTCCCTGTGGTCCCAAAGGCTGCCCAGGTGTCTGAGCCCTTCCCCACCAACCCTGTGTGTTCCCCCTGCCCCCTAACAAATGCCTTTCTTCATTTCACTGAAAAACAGCCAACTGGAGGAACTGCCATGGCAACCGCATTATAGAAACTAAGCCACACGCCACATTATTTACGCAAAAAATGATCTTGAGCCCGTCTGTATTACAGATAGACCTAGGGATACATGGAACTAATGTGGCCTGTTTCTGTGGCTCAGTGGGACAAAGCAAATCCATTCACCTTTCTGTCTCTGCATGGGGCGTAATCATTAAGTTGTGGTTAGCTCCCAAATGCTCCTCCCTCTTCTTCCTCTAACTGGTGACCTTCCTTGAGATCATTTCACTTTGTCCAAGCCACCCATCACCTCGCAATGGGGAGCCAAGGTTAGAGAGAACACCTCTAATCACGCTTTGCCATGGGAAGGAACTGAGGGTACAGATGTCCCTTGCTCTACAGTGCATGGATTATTGGATGCAGATTCCAGGTCGGGGCAATCAGGTCATATTTTAAGCACATCGAAGGAAATGTGCAACAGTAACATTTGTGAAAACCAAAGTCTCTCTCTAAAATACCACTATGTAACTCCTTCATGTACTTGTACCTGAGAATTTTAAAATAATATTTGGTTGTCTTTCAGGTAGGACATACCTATACCATAAAGATGACAGTTACATCTTGCCTATTGTCAAGCTCCACTACCAGATGACAAAACCTTTAGAGAGCAATTTGAAAGCTAAGTACTCAGTATGAGAGGATCACATGAGCCCAGGAGTTCCAGGCTGCAGTGAGCCATGATCACACCACTGCACTCCAGTCTAGGGGACAGAATGAGATCCTGTCTCAAAAAAACAAAACAAAAACCTACCAAAGTTTTTCATGCTTTGCTCTGCTCAATATTTTAGAAAGCATTTGTTGTAGAGATGAAAGAACTTTTTTTTTGAGATGGGTTTCCCTCTGCTGCCAGGCTGGAGTGCAGTGGTGTGATCTTGGCTCACTGTAACCTCCGCCTCCTGGGTTCAAGCGATTCTCCTGCCTCAGCCTCCGGAGTACTTGGGACTACAGGTGTAAGCCACTGCCCTAGCTAAGTTTTGTATTTTTAGTAGAGATGGGGTTTCACCATGTTGGCCAGGATGGTCTCGATCTCTTGACCTTGTGATCCGCCCACCTCGGCCTCCCAAAGTTCTGGGATGACAGGCATAAGCCACTGCACCCAAATGAGATGAAAAAACTTTGACGGTGCTGAAGCCAGGTGGAAAGGCACTCCATCTTTCAATGTCTGTTTCTTCATCTTTAAAATGGAGCTAATACCACCTGCTTGGTAAGGGCTATGGTAAATACTACACAAATGAGGTGTGTGTGAGTGTTTTGCAAGGGTCTGATCCTTCCATGTAAACAGAACTTTCGCCACCTTCTTCATGTTAGGGGATTTGGAGTGATCTTTTAGAACGAACTCTAGGTTGAGTACCTTAAGTATAACCTTTATGACATCCCTGTTATCCTTCTGAAGAGTGAAAATATTGGTTTTCTTTTCCATCAAATTAATCTTTTCCTTTTTATTCATTTAAAATTCCTTCCCAAAGGGGAGCTCTAGGTATCAGGCCCTAAATTGCAGGTGTGCAGAGAATAACAGAGGTGAATCGACTGCGTCTTTTTTGTTAGAGGCCTCTGCCATTCAGAAACTCTCCTGATGAGTCACAGAAGGGAGTCCCACCTTGATGACTTATTTTCTTCCCCAGCCATGCATCCTTGTATGTCTATCACTCATTTGGGCCCAAGAAAAACTCAGGCAGTCCCTGCAAGGAGCTGGTTCCCCATAGATGAACGGGAGACTCCTATAGTGTGAGTGCGGCAACTGGCATGGTAACTACTATTATTAACTCCCCGCCACCCAGGACTGTATTGCATGTGCAATACATCCATTATGCATCCCCTCCATAACCCCTTCCCTCCCGCCCCGCCTTATTTCACATACATATACACTGAGAATCAGAGATAGTATTTGTCCAGGTTTGATATTTCAAAACCCCAAGCCCAATAATCTCCTTCCTTCTAATTCAGAGTTTGTTGATTTGAGAAGACTTTAGAGCTCTTACTGGGGATTTCCAGAGATATGGAGAGTATTTTATTTACCCTTTTGCTAAGCTCCTGGAGTAACTGGCTTGTAGAAGCCTGGTTTTGAAGTGTGCAGAGGATGAAACACACAGGGGGTCTGATCTTTGTCAAGTGGGCAGCCCATCCTTCTCTGGAGTTGCTAATATAGAGAAGGCTGGGAGACTTGTTTTGTAAACAAACTCAGTATTTCGGCAGACACCTGAGGCCATACTGGCAGATACTGTGATTGTCAGCAGGAGGAGACACGGAGTTGTCAGTTGTCATCTTTGTAGCCTTTGGTCAGACAGGGAGTTCACAGCAGGAGTTTTGGCGGTGGGGAAGAAATGTAAATGTATGAACCAAAGGCAGTTGATTTGGACTCTAATTTTGCCACTTGGGAAGTGTGTGATTCACATAACGTTAGTGAATCTCAGTTTTGCTGTTTATACAATGGGCACAGTCATACTTTTAGGCAGTTTTGTAAGGATTCAATGGGATACCATTTGAGAAAGCTCTCACAGGGTGCGATCTCCAAAAATGTGGTTCTCTTGCTCTTGTTTGGCGTCTGTCCTAAACCCTTTTGGGCAAGTGAAAATCTCTCCTCTCTTAAGTCACTATCTCCAGAGATAATTGCAGAAAACCTTTCAAGCTGTCACTCTCCATATCTACTTGGGAGGCTGAGGGAGGACAATGAGTTGAACCTGGGAGGTGGAGGCTGCAGTGAGCCAAGATCATGCCATTGCCCTCCAGCCTGGGTGACAGAGTGAGGCTCCATCTCAAAAAGAAAATGCTCCACATCATAAGTCAGTGTTAGAGGATAACCAGGTACGTCCAAAGGCGGGGCGGGGCAGGTGTACTTGAATGTCCCCTCTGCTTTGGGCACCTTCACTCTGTTAAGTCCTTAGGTACAAGAAAGCTTGATGATGGTGGTGTGTTTTAGTAACCATGTCTTTGGAAGAAATGCTCTCTTCCCTGGAGGCTGCAAGAGCAGTTTTCTCTTTTTTTATCTTCTTTCCTCCCTATGTCCTCTGGGCAGGAACTTGTGGATGAAGCAGGTGTTAAGAGCGTCCCATCACTGCGGTACTAGGAACCTACCATGTGTTGAGGCGGATATGTGCAGGCTCAATGCTGTTTCCGCTATTAGGGGGAATATTAAAAGGACTAAATCTTACTGTTACACTCTGGCTTAAATTGCACCTATATATATTTCAATGCATAAATTGCTGCACTGTTTAAGAAAATTGTCTGTTTTCCTGAAATCTATTAACAGAGATTAAACCTCAGGGCCTTATATCTTGGCTATTTAACTTACTCTCTTAGTTGAAGAGGCTGGGCCTACTCCTATTCCTTGGTCTAAACTTAAAAGTTGAACTGAAAGGCTTTTGTCAGAAAAATAAGTTCAAATTTCTTTATGGGACAAAACGGAAGCTGAAAGTCACTGCCATTTACACTTAAAAAGATACCTGTTTCTCTTCAGCTTATTTGCCAAGATTTGATTTCACCGTGGAATCTCTATTCAACCTGGTGGAATTACTGTTATGTCCAGCACCGGTTAGAGAGGGAGATGTTGAAAAGTGTATTCTGAAAGGATTAATGAGTTCTTTGCTTATGCAATGCCAAGAATGGTCTGGGCTGTTGACATCTGCAAGCGCTTTCCAGTGACACCTGACATTTACTTTAAATCTCTTAAATTGGAGAGTCTGGAGGAGCTACTATGGTCTCCTTTCATTCCTGGACCCCCTGTTAAAGTTGCTAAGGCCCAAAGAGCCTAATCTGTCACGTGGTCAGGAAAGGCAGAGCTAGACTCAAGAGCAGGTGTGACTGATTGTGGAGGGCTGATTGTGAATCCTGGATGTCACCTTAGCACAGGTAAGACATCAGGAGGTCAGGCACACTGCTGACAAAGCCAGGCCACGTGGCTGGTGCCTAACACATGTTTGCCGAATGAACAATTAAAAGCATAGGCAAATAGAAGGGTTCTTCCATGCATCCCACCTCAGTATCTCACTCCTTCCCACCTCTCACCTGGGGCCCCTGGGCGTGCTGTGCTTACTTCTTCCAAAGCATCATTTAACACGTTCATTTCTCCATTTGCCTATAAACTTCATATGCATGATGATGCTCACAGCAGGATGTCAACAAATGTCTGACAAGCCCCATCAGGAATGTCTAGGATGTACTTTCCTAGAGTAATTCACGAATCACCCCAAACCAAGGACAGTCTGCTCAGGGATGACGCCTGCCTACAGAGGTGCACCCGGAGGGCATTCCCCATGCTTTTGGCCAGGCAGGCACGCTGGAAAACTAAGAGGTGGGGTTAGTGTATGGAGAGTTTGTGGTGGTATTGCGGAAGCTAAGCCCATCCCTAATGATATCCTGAGACACTTGATCCACTGTGTCTCTTATTTTATTCTATTAAAGGCTTCTCCGCCAGTCCTAGAGGCTCCAACCTCAGCTTCATCTTGAGATTTCGTTGCTTCTCTTTTGCTTTCACTTAGGTCGGCTGGGTGGGGAGCCTTAGGAGATGCCGCCGCACTATGCGGCTCTTATGTGTCTTTGCCTTTTGAACCTACTGCATTGCTGGTAGCCAGCTTCTCACCTCAGTGCTTTTGATGGGTTATCAGGCATCCTGCTGCCTTATGCCCTGCTCACCGGCTGCTCTACCTCCAGCAAAATTCTGAATGCATGTTCACTCTCCCACCTGAAACCCTCATTCGTTCCACATTGGTAACTACCCAGCCAAGTATAATTTCTCCCCTTGGAAATCAAAGTCCTCTGTAACTCTTCTAACCCCACACCTTCCCCACACTTGCTTCGTTCTCCTGTGGAGCCACCGGAGGCAGGATATTGGCACCCACTTATCTGTGTACTCTGAGCATCCCCTAGACAGCATCTTGGATGTGGAAGAATCTCTGTCCATGTTTGTTTCCACTCATTTCATTCGCTGTAGCATCCTGGCATGCAGTAGGCCCCAGGAGCAAGATTCCAGACCACACCCAGGAGCAGGGAGTTTGCCACTCCTTTTCTCTCCAGGCTGTGGGCAAAGACGCCTGCAAAAGAATGAAGCAGGCTGGACTCGATTATACCAGGAATTCTGCCATGAGTAGATTGCTCTGTTCACCCTGAATGCACTGACCCTTCTTCTGGTCAGTGTCTTCCTCCCCTACTCAACTTCTGCCACTGTACTGGACGACAGAACTTGTCTATGTGAGCCTTTCAATAACTCATTCTCAACATCAAGGCTGTTTACCCCTGTCCCTCTCTGGCCACCAACACCCTGGGCTTTGTCATTGGTCAGATCTTGAAGTCAGACAATGAGGCTTTGGCCACAGCCTCCACTTCTCTTTCTCCATTATTGATGACAACTAGTGTTTTCAGTTCCGGGAGCTCTGTCCTCTGTCTTTTCTCCCATCTCAGCCCCTTTTGACGATCATCCTCAGCTCCTTTGCTCCACTCTCCTGTCACCACGCCTGCCACACTCCTGCTTCTACTCCAGGGTGCTGGGGCCACTCCTAGCGCCACACTGACCGGTGCCTCTGCAGGCCCTGCCATGGTGCTTTCTACCAACTCCTTGCCGTTGGCATGTAAAGCAACAACGGAAGCGAATCTTGCATCCATTTCTGGCTCCTGCCCTCTTCACTTAGAGGGTCATCTCATGCCCCTATCCCACTTTCTCACTCTGACCCATGAGGGTGGTGCATCAAAGACGGCCCCCTCATTGTCCAGTATGGCTACTTACAGGAAAACTAATACAAACGAGTAGTCTACAGCAGCCACCTTTCAAGTGTGCAGTAGCACATGTGGTACAGAGAACATTTCTATCGTCACGGCAAGTTCCGCTGGAGCATGCTGGTCCACACCACTCCCAGCTTGCTCCACGTCCTCTCTCCTCTCTCAGAAATGATTCCCTGGTTCACCACATGACCCACGCCTTTCTTAGGAGCGGGCACTGTGAGCTGCCCTTCCTGAGACCCCAGTCCTTATGCTTCCCCTCAGAGAATAACAAAGCTTCCTCTTCGTGTTTCTCAACCCTACCCTCTCTCCATCCTGAAAGCACCATCTCAGCATGAGCCTCCATCATTCACTCGATTACAGCAGCAACATCTGCAGCTATGTTCTCATTCTCCACATGGCAGGCAAGCCCTTCCTAAAATACACAGTGGATCCTGCCACTCTCTGGTTAAAGCCCATTTACAACTTTCATTTGCCTTAGAGATAAAGGTCAAACTCACCAACGGGGCAGAAGCCATTCCTTACCAAGTTCCTGATCCACTACCCTCTACAGATCCATGTTCTGCTGTTCCCCTTTCCCCCCAGTCTGGGCCTTCTGTACCCCCAAACATGCTGGAACCTTTGTTCACCCCCAGGCTTTTACCCCTTAAGTCCTCCCCCCTGCTCATCTGTATGACTCTTACTCCTCCAGGGCTGACAGTAGATATCACATCCTTCCCAAAACCACTGCTCCCATCCCAAGGCGAGATGAGGAGACTTTTCTACAGATTCCTATTGCACCTCTGCCGACTCAATCAGGAATGTTGCCACATTCACCTGTGATGTCCCCATTGTATCCCCATTACCCTTGCAAGGCCAGCACAAAAGTTGACAGTGTCATAGAATCTGATGTCTTCGCCAGCCTTTCATTAACAGTAATGGTGGTTCATCTTACTGGGTGCTGGAAGAAGGGGAATTAGGCCAAATGCTAAGACTTCTTCCATGAGTTGCTTTTAATTAAAACATGAAGCTGTGTCATCTTCTTCTAGAGCAGGGTTTTCCAGTCTCTAATTTAAGACTCATAATGGGCAATAAAATCAATAGAGTGGGTCATGACCAATTTTTTTAAAAGCATGGAATAGACTATAATAGAAAATGTCAGAGCGTGTCATACCTATTACAGTGAGTATTTTTTTCATGATTTTTTGTTTCAGCAGTGTCTAGGCATAGGCTTGTGAATACTGGGCCATAATGCAAAACTTGCCGTCTCTTGCTCTAGATGACAGTTGCAAAAGTTGAAAGACACTATTCTAGGGAATACCTGGTTGATTATTCCTGGGGCAGACATGCAAATAGTGAAACTGCTTTACAGCAGTGTATGATGATTCTAACAGCAAAATATGCTTCATACTGGACACTTTTGCGTCCAACTGTCCTATAATTTTCATTAACTTTTCAGAAGTGTCTTGCACTTTTTTTTTCCATCTTACGCTACCAAAAAAATGTTCTGCCAGTTGCGTTGAGTCCTTAGTATCTGTCTAGAGGTGCAGAGACCTCCACAGCAACTCCACAGGTTAGGAGGGTTGCTCTTACCTTCCCTGGCCAGCCCCAGAGGACTCATAAGGGCAGAGCTGAGGTCACTTACCTCGGGATGGTCCATGGCTTAGAACACAGTAGCTTTTCAATAAATGTTAGCTTGTTGAACAAATGCATATGTGGAATGACTTTACCATTTGCAGAAATAAGGGTCCCAATGTGCTAGTTGGTATTACATATCCACCTATCAATCCACCCCACACAGCAGTGAGCATAGAGGTGTGATGATGTATGCAGATTGTACCCTCCCAATAATAGAAAAAAATCAGCACAAATGTAACTCTGCCTTGGTAGTTCTGCAAGCTATCACAGCTTCCCAGGAAGGTGCAAGTGCTTTCCTTTGAATTTGTGCTGAACTTGTTTTAATTGGGCATCTTCACACCTGGAAAACTTCTATTTTTCCATGACTTAGACGTAAGACAATGCCATTGGAATAATGAAGGTACCTCGTCGTATTTCTCAACCCTACCCTCTCCCCATCCTGGGAGCACCATCTCAGCATGAGCCTCATATATACCAAGAAACATGGATTGATAGCGGTTGAGAGCATTCTGTGGTCTTCTCCCAGGCACAGAGGGAATGATCACAGATTGATGGAAAGTTTTTGATATAGATAGAGAAGGGAGGTGAGGAGAGACATATGCTATGTATTGGCCGTTCCATAGGGAGGACCTTAATGGCTCTAAAGGCTACTATTTTTCTTTCGTATATCAATATATAAAAATCTCATAAAAGTAACAGACATTTCATTCAAAACTTTAAAACAAATTTAGAAAATATTTATAATCTCTTATTCAAATAGTCGATACTATTTTGGTATCTTTTGCCATATTTTTCTGTTTATGTGTATATTTAAAATATTTGAGTATTTATTATATTTCAGACCTCTTTTTTTCCCTTCCACGTATCACATGCCCTTTCTATATTTTTCTTTCCAGAACTTTAGAGGGGAACATAAATCCTACTGCGATTATAGACCATAACTGATTTAACTAATTGCCTACTGTTGTGCTTTTGGGTTGCTGCCAATTTTCCATTTTTACAAACATTTCTATGACTAGGTATTTGTGCTTATCCACAATTATAGACTTTGAATGAGGAATTTTATTTCTACTGTAAAGATACAGGTCAGGCTGTTTTTCTTTCTACATTCAGATGCCATTTAAAGTCCACTGGGGAAGATGACTGTCCTGTTATTCAAGGAAAAAAGTTATCTTGATCTTAGCCTTAACCAAAGAATGCTCATAAAGCAACAGTGTGGTCTGGCAAGAGAGACGTAGGCACAGCTGGGAACCGGGCCCAGCCAGTGCACAGGAAGGACCCTGGGTGAACCATGGACTTCCTCATCTTCCTTTAGCCTATCTTAAAAACAGGAGGGCTGGACTTGATTCCTTCTTTCCATACCAAATCTTGAAACATGGGACCTACATAGCATGAAGGTCACATTTGCCCCATCCCAGAAACTCAAGGTAAACAAACTAAGTCAGTTTGGAAAAATTTAAAGGATGCAAAGTTTCCATTTTCAAGGCATTGTGAGAAACGCCTCTTTCTCCCAGCTGGCGGCCCCATAAATGAGGCATTTCACAAGCTGCTCATGGCTTGCTTAATGAGGATGCCAAATTACACCACCAGATTTTTTCCCCTTTGGTGCCATCACTTTTCCTCCTTATGCCGATGAGAATTCAGGGTGGCGTGAAGATAAGAGTTGGTATAAATGAGAACTTGGTAATATCCATGCAGTGCCTGAGTTTATCTCTGAGCAAGATTTTCAGACTTAAAATTTCTCGTTTACTAATAATTAAACTTCAAAGGAAAAAAGAGACAAACCCAGGATATGGGATAATTTCACTGATATTTACTCACCTAGTAATAAGTATCCAATTCATTATTGAGGAAATAGAGAATACGTACCCAACAAACGAAGGAGGAGAAAAAGAACTCCCAAGGCGTAAGACTTGAGTTCAGGGCTGACTGTCCTATGTGCAAAGAGGTGAAGAGGAAAAAAAGATTCTTATTACTCCCCTGTAATTAACAGACCCCAAAGTCATTTGCTGCTGTCCATGAGTGCTCTTCTGTAGAAAATTACTTACTGTGTCTTTTTAGGCAGGGAAACCAAAAAAAAAAAAAAAAAAAAAAAGTCTGAAAAACTGCTACTGCAGTGCCAAAAAAGTTTAGGAATTTAATAGTGTTTTTTAATAACTGGAGCTCACCTTGTCATTCGAAGGATAGAATGCAAATTTGGACATAAAAGACATACTGGTTTTGCTGAGACCAGGAACCATCTAAGTTGGTGGGGTATGCGTACGGGGGAGAAACATCAATGGAGAAAATAATTCCCCTTATGCTTCACAAACAGGCTGACACCGTGAACATCTTTCCCATTCTCCAGTCATTTTGTGAAATCCACCAGGCTAGCATGGTTTGACACCCTGGAGGGACCATTTGGGAAATAATCCATTAGCATGTTTCAGCACTGTGATGGTTAATACAGATGTCAACTTGACAGAGGGATGCAAAGTATTGATCTTGGGTGTGTCTTTGTGGGTGTTACCAAAGGAGATTAACATTTGAGTCAGTGGGCTGGGAAAGGCAGCATCTAATCAGCTGCCAGTGCAAGTAGATATAAAGCAGGCAGGAAAGTTTGAAAAGACCAGACAGGCCTAGTGTACCTGCCTGCATCTTTCTCCTGCGCTGGACCCTTCCTGCCCTCAAACATCAGATTCCAAGTTCTTCAGTTTGGGGACTCGGACTGACTTTCCTGTTCCACAGCTTGCAGACAGCCTGTTGTGGAATCTTGGTGATTGTGTGAGTTATTAGATACAATAAGATCTCTCTCTCTCACTTCTGTACCTCTAGAGAACCCTGACTAATACAAGCACCTTTTAAATTGAAAAGGTATCTTCATCTAATTACAGTTTTTTGTTTCAAAGTGATCCAGTCTCCCTGGCCTTGGTTTCCTCAGAATAGTCCCTTAGAATTATGTTTTATACATTTTCCAGAACATTTCCAGAGTGTAACATTTTCTGGGATGGGATAGTAGAGAGAAGTTTGGAAACACTGACCAATTTCAGGCAGCTGGGTCCATACAGCTGATAAGACAGTCTCCTTTCTAATACCTCCTACTTGTATAGCTGGTATTTCTTCAACACTTGGCTTCTGTCCTGAGGCCAAAGGCTATTTGTGTCTTGTTTATCAACCCCAGCACTATGTGTGGTGCCCAGCATGTGCTATGTGACAGTGTGAGTGGGTAGATGGGCCGGTAGCCTTTTCTTGGCTTGGTGATGAAGGCATGTGAAGGGAAAGACAGTTGACTGACCACATGCATATGTGCTTCAAGTCATCCTGAATATCAGTAGCAAAGAATCTTCCTCTCATCTGTCCCCATCATGAGTCCCTAGGGGAGAGGGGGAAAGAATCACATGTCTATGCTCCCTGGAAGGACCTGGCTAGGCGTAGAACCAGTCCAGTATGGCTGAAAGACCCATGAGATGCAAGGAGGGCCTAGAAATGAATTTCGTACAAAACAAACATTAAGAACAAAGTTACCAACAGGATATCCAGTACACAGGATATTTAACCTATTGGTGGAGTTGGCCAGAATAATGTTCTTAAGTGATCTCAGAGGTCATTCATCCAGCCATCCAATGAGCTACCACTTGGTTTGAGCCTCAGGTGGGCATGTCTTTGGTTTCTTGGTATGACAAACTCAGTGACAGTTCAAAAAGGATGTGTCCTCTCCAAATTCACACATTAAAACCTAACCCCTAAGGCAATGGTGGGGCCTTTGGAAGGCGATGATTAGGTCATGAGGACTCGTGCTTTTGTGAATAGGTCCTGTGCCCTTAGAAAGGATATACCAGAGAGTTACCTCACCTTTCTATGTCAGGGCATGGCAGCAAGGCACATCTCTGAACCAGGACACCAGCCCTCACCAGACAGCACACCCGCTGCCACCTTGATCTTGAATGCCCCGGTTTTCAGAACTGAGAGAAATAAATGCCTTTTGTTTAGAAGCCAGTGCATCTAGGTATTTTGTTACAGCACCTGAATGAATGAAGACGCTGGCATTTTTTACAGTCTTGGCCCCCATTTCTAACATTTTTAGGGAAAACACATCTCTTAATTATAAAGAGGAGAGTACAGGTAAGTCATCCCAGGGCAGCAGCTCATAACTTTCATAAGTGATGGGGACATGACTCTGGCTAAGACACCAGTACAGCATCTATGTTAAGTCCAGTGTCTCTGGACAGAAACACAGTCAGTACTCTAGAATGTGCACATCACAAAATCCAACTTCTTCAAAGATATTATCGGCTCCATGGCTCCAGTTTTTGCACTTTGATTTGAAGGCATTGACTTGAAACATGCATAAATAGAGGCAAATTCTCCTTATCAAGAAAGCACTCTGGTATAATGACCCAGAATATTTATCACCTGAAATTTGATTTCCTTTCAGCTATCATGTCACTAGGAACAAAGTGAGGAAGGTGCTAAGATCTCCCTTCATATCCTCTTGGGAAACTGGTTTCTATAAGAAGAATAATCCTTTCTGGCTTTAGTTATGAAGAAACAGAGGGCTCCGTGAGAACCCTATTGAAAGTTCTGGAAACACTGGGGAGGGAGTGTTAACTCTACATGTATAGCTGTGTGACCTTGAGAACACTACCTAATTACTCTCGGAGCCCAGTGTAGGGCCTAAGGCTGAGCGTCAGCTTTTAACCTCACTTCCAGACATTCTGAGCACTGCTGTTGGTGGGATGGTCCTGTCTGGCATGACAGTGGGTCCATGCTTCCAGGATGGGGCAAGGGGTGGTGCACATCTGTGCCCCTGTGCCAGCCTGGGACATCTGTGATGGCAAATCAGACCAGGAATGTGATGCGATAAAGCTGTGTCTTGGCCTTCAGTATATGCACAATGCATAGTGTGTACCTCCAGCACAGCATGCAGTTAGTTAGAAGCTTAGGTCATTTAGGCCATCTGCGGCTGATTAATTTAGAGGAAATCAAATATTTCCAGCAAAGCTCCAGGAGCTGTTTATCAAGCTGAGATTGGGAAGTGATTAAGAATTTCAACAAACTTTCCATGTTTGGTAGTCACCATTAGTGAGCATGTAGAGGCCGGGTTTTGGCAGGGGAATTTGTGGGGGAAGCACATAAGGGACTAGCCATTTTTCATGCTGCTTGGTGCCTTTGGTGTATGAATATCACAATATAACTTCACGAGAATGTCTAATAATGAAAAATAAACTACTCATAAGGCAGCCACCTAAAACTTGTACTTGAGATCTGATGGGTTTTGTCCAAATGCATATTATATATAATCATCTTCTCTAAATAGTTTTAAATTCAATAGTTCATTTCATAAACACTTTCACATTCTTAAGAATGTTCATTATTCCATGGAGCTGCAGTGCCATCATTTAACTCACTATTCCAATTCAGGTTTTTCTGCTATTATAGTTAACGTTGTAATAAAAATCTGTCTGCATTGAGCTTTTTCTTTTTCTTGTAGAGAAGTATTTTCTTAAGATAAATGGCAGGGGTATTTATGCATATTTACTGCATAAAAGGGTCTGAATAATTTTATGGCTCCTGACTCTCACTGCCATATTGCTTTTGCGAAAGGCGTGATAGGCTTTTCCCATGCCACCGGCAACTGGTAATTTTGCCAGTTTTGCTACAGCCTTGTAACCACTGGGTGTCAATTTTTAAGATTTATTTTTCAAATTAAGTACCAAATGGCAATTTGCTATTGTTGCCTTAATGTTGTGCACATTCACAAGGCCTTGCTAATGACCTTCTAGGTAACATTAGTACTTGTAAAAATCCTCTTCCTTGGGAATTCATAACACAAAGAATGAGGAAATGTGGTTGGCAAAGTGAGAGGAAGAGAGAAGCTGGATAACGTAGAGGTGAGGTGCGTGGATACTGGGTACTCCATGCATTTCGTTCCTACTTTTATTTCCCACCCTTGCTATGGAATCTGTTTGCTTAGATAACTGCATCCCAAGAAGGCAAGTCTTCTTGTCTTTCAAAACAGTATCTTGCTCTGTCATCCAGGCTGGAGTGCAGTGGCATGATCTCAGCTCACTGCAACTTCCACCTCCTGGGTTCAAGCAATTTTCCTGGTTCTGCCTCCCAGGTAGCTGGGATTACAGGTATGTGCCCTCATGCCCTGCTAATATTTGTATTTTTTGTACAGATGAGGTTTTGCCATGTTGGCCAGACTGATCTCAAACTCCTGACCTCAAGTGATCCTCCCACCTTGGCCTCCCAAAGTGCTGGGATTACAGGTATGAGCCACCACGCCCAGCTGGGGAGTCTTTGTGTAGTGTGCCTTCCCCTGATTCAGATGATGAGTGGCAGGGTATGTGTCAGATCACTTCCAGGTTCCACAACTCTGCAAATGATAAAAGTTACTCAGAATATTACTAATGGCTCATCTTCGAGGCACCTCACCTGTCCCCAGGACAGGTCCCAGAGACAGGTAACGATAGAATTTCAGTTGGCTCTAACTACCTCTTTGTACAAGAACGGCCACTGCACAATAACCCTCACATCTACACTGTGTTTGCACACACATGGTCTCAGTGGGTTCTGCCCTACTGTAGGAGGCAGGCAGGACTGGTCATATCAGTCCCAGTTACAGATTCAGAAGCAAGTCTCGGAAGAAATGTGCTCATGGTCATATGGCTAAGCAGTGGCAGGGTGGCGGGGGCTGGGCACTGAGGCCATTTTCATTTTCCTCCAACAGGGCTGCATCCTGGAAGGATCAATGTGGGATCCTTTTCAAAATTGCCTGCAGGGCCTATTTCTGGGAGAACACGAAGGTGCTGTCTTCTCCCCTATGCCCTGCCTTCTGCTCTTGGTGGGAGGCCGCTATCAAACATTATTGATTTCTATCAGCCTACAGAAGCTGCGCTCCTTGCTGAGGCCCTAGCTTACTTGGCTGGAGAGGTTCCTATGGTGTTGGAAGCTCTGGTCCCCGGGAGCCCTGCAGAACACCCAGTGGAAAGGAGGAGAGGTGGGGCTGTGCCAACGGCTTACCTGATGAGGATGATGACAGAGGGTGTCTGCGCCATGGCACCGATCAGGCTGCAGATACACATCACACACAGGAAGGTGAAGAAGGCCTCTTGGCACCCGGGACTGGGGCATTTTCCGGGAATGACGGTCGCGTTCTCAGCAGGGACGGTGGAGAGGCACGCACAGCCCGTGAGATTCTGAAAGGGAAGCGTTCAGCCCTTTCATCTGGGGTATCTCCGGTTTGCAAAGGCAAGGCCATCCAACAGCAGAATCTGTCACAGTCTAATTACGCATTGCGTGGCATTCCATTAATTAGGCCTGAATAAACGAGTTAGCTTTTTTAAGGAGGCTGCAAAATACACGCAAATACAGGAATATTTACGGGGAGGAGAGCTGATTTCTCTGTCTCTTGTGTTTCATTTCCCTTCTCAAGAATCCCTCAGTAAGCTGTACCATAGACAAATGCATACCCCCCAACACAATTAGAGAGGAAATAGGGCTTCCGCAATATGATAAAACATTGCCAAATTCACACTAACGACTTGCCCATTTGTCCGCTCTGTTCTGCAGTTATAATTACACTGAAGTGTATTAAAAGAAGGAAATCAGGTAACCCGCATATTGTTGCTGGTTCAGTACTCAACATGGCACTGGGAACAAAGGCTGCACGCTGTCATGCGTGAAGTCACTGCATCTGCAAGGCTGGGCAAGGGGTAGCTGATGGAAAGTTCTCTGGAGGCTGAGGAAGCAAAGAGGGCTAAGAGATGCAGGTGCCTGCAGCAGCTCGTGGGGCACAGAGCTAAAATCCAACGAGATACATTTATTAATATATGATCAGAGAGCAGAAAGAAAAGCAACTGCATTTTGTTTGATCTTCTGGGTAGATTCTAGCCCGCTACCTGGTCCCAGGCAGGGTCTTCTTTCCTGCTCACTCCGGGAATTTCTGATGGCAACGGGGGGAGGAGCAGGGGCTGGGAGAGGCAGTGCCCAGTGCCAAGCCAATTAAGGTTCCATAATAATAGTGCAGAGCCCTTTAATGAATACAAAGTGAAAACAATCATAAATGATTCATTGCTTCTCCTTCCAGGACTGCTTGGCTTTCAGAGCACATGCCCAGGTAAATCCTCCTGAGGGTCAAAGAAATCCCCTCTGGCTTTTACAGCTCTCCTCCTCTGGTCCTCCCCCGGTTCCTCTTCTATTCCTCCCCCCACAGAACATAGAGATACGGGTTTTCTTATGTCATTAAGCTACATGGCAAAGTGTTTATGTGCCCCAAACCCCAACAGGGCCGGTCTGTATAGCTGTGCCCTCCGCAGGGGCTTTTATCTATGGGGAAGGAATGGGGGCACACCTTCTATGCTAGGGCTCTGCCCTTCCCCAGTTGCCCAGAGCAGGCGCCTTTGTGAAAATGGTTCAATCAGGGTACCCAGGGACACGGACTGTAATTCCCAGAAGATCCTGAGGCCCCGCCCCTCTCTCTTTTTACATACCTCTGCCTGGAGACTATTCAGCTCTTTTTCAAAACCCAGCTCGGATACTGCCTCCCTTCTCAGAACCTCACCTAGCTGGGCACATCCCATCCCACTTCCAAGTCCCACAGGGCCCTCTTCAAGGGTCACTCCATCCCCACTGCGGAGACCTTTACCTGCCTCCTGGAGGAGACAAGAGCCTCTTGGGACAAGACCTATGTCTCTTGCATTCTTTCCCAGGCATCTTTTCCTAGCACAGAGCTGAGACTCAGTAGATGAAACTAAGCAGACAGCTTTAGAATGCACATGAGAATGAACTTTCCTCACTTGTATTAGGAAGCAAGACTTCTCCTCAACTTAAAATGCCACTCCTCCTCTCCTCAGGAGAGGAAACTGCCCACTCCTCTCCAGCGTCACAGCCAAACTTTTCTAGCTATTTACACTCACCAGCTGCATTTCTCCTCTCCCACACTCTCAGCTCACTCTGACTGGCTTGTTTCCTCACGTATGAATCCGGTGGTGCTAAGCTCTTCAGTGGGCTCCATAGCCCAGGCCCACCATGCATTTTTCTCTCCCCAGAGTCCCCAGGTGCGCAGGCCCCTTGCTGACTATGCACCACTCCCTTGTTTGGCTTCAAGGCCCCACCCTGTCTGTCTCCCTGGTCCCCCTCTGGTCACTCACTTTCCATCTTTGGTACCTTCTCCCCTTTCCCACCTGCTCTGGGCCTCCTTCCTTTGCCTGTACTATTTCTTTACCATCTCTGCTTTTCATCGCAAGTCTCCCAAATTTAATCTTTAGCCCCCATCCTTCCCAGAGTGACTTGCTATATCCCTTGCTAAGACTCATGAGCATGGTGAGGCGTCAAAACGGCCTCCAGGAATGAGTGGCTATGCCGGGTTCTGTGCTTTCAGCTTGGCACTAAGGCTGGGAACTATCTCCCCTGAGTTCCCTTTCCTGCAAAGATGGGAGCTGGACAGGAGGGAAACCTGGGAGAGACTCAGAAGGCAGGAGGTGTAGGAGACCAGCATATGCCACCTCAAAATATGCTTCATTAGCATAAAGAATATTTTGAGCTGATTATTTTGAGAAACCACAGACACAGGAAGAACCTCTGACAACAGAAGTTACTGTCATGTACGGAAAAGTAAGTTTACAAAGAAAATCTCCATTTCTAAGGGTGGCTCTTCTCTTACCAAAGAGAGAAATGACTGAATCCCTGGAGACTATGACCAATCTAGAAGACACTGACTTAAGTCTGCAATAATAAATGCTACTCTTGTTTAAGGTGCTTTTTCTGGGCATCTCCCCACAACTGGCCTTCCCCACACCCTTCTTTCTCTGTTTTACTGGACCATGGGGGTATTCAAGCCTGAAGTCAAAGCCACCTCTTTGAGATTCACTCATTTCTCTGGCTGTGTCCCATAATACATCATGTACACGTGTTCCTAAACCTGTTTATCTGTCTTAGGTTACAGGGATCTGTCCCAACTGGGAACCGTAAAGGGTAAAGAGAAAATTACATGTTCTTCTTCTACAAAGCAAGGCTGAGGCCATTACACCCAGAAGGTCATGCGGTCAGGCATGAAAATGGACACACAGGCATGCCCAGAAAGCTCCAGTCTGTCCCAGCAGTTCCCACTTGGCACTGCCTTCTTTTCTGCCTACCCTCCTGACCAGCGGAGGCGCCATGTCCACCTCTAGTGACCTGGCTGCAGCCAGCCACACGGCTCCCCACATCCCACAGCACCCATCAGATCTCCTGAGCAGCCACGTAGCACAGCTTCCTGGGCTCTGACCCGCCAACCTGTGCCAGGGGTGTGGGGGCATCTAGCGAGAAACTTGCTTTGCTTCTTCCTCTCACTTCTTCAAAACATTGTTTCCTGACAGCTATGTGGCCCTGGCTCGGGCTCCAAACTCCTTTACCTCCACCTCTTGCCTCAGTAAAAGAACCCTATTGACTACTACACTGGTGCAAAAGCAATTAAAAATAATGGTAAAAACTGCAATTTTGCACCAACTTAATAGAAACCAGGAGGTAATTCTGAACCCCCATTCACATCCCTACATCAAATCCATCTTCCTCCTGACACGAAGGCTAATGAAGAAAGAGACCACGGTGGCTGTATTTCCTAATTTACCCCAGCCATCCAGGACAGGGCTTGGCTCACAACAGGGATTAACGGGGATTATACACACACACACACACACACACACACACACACACACACACACACACACACACACACACACACGTATGTATTTGTTGAATGAGTGAATACCTAAGTTCTGTTCATTTTGCCATCTCCTAAGTCTGTCTCAAACCCTGTGCTAGTTCAAAGTTCTTGCAGCTGTTCTTTGATTACTGCAGTGGTCATCAAAGTGAGGAAAAAGATTTGGGACTGGGGTTCTTAGAACCACAAGGACTCAAAGAATAGTCAGGTATAAATAAAGAGTGGTCCCCTTGTGGGTGGCTGTGGTCTTGTTTGGCTAAATACCCCAGGAATCCCTCAATTCCAGTACCCCACATCACATTCCTGAGTGTTCCTGAGAGGCTACGTATCTGTAGCACGCAGTCTCTCAGGAATGTGATACAGGCACTGAAATTGAAGGATGGAGGCCAGAACCCTCTGAATGAGCCATGTGATTGGTGAGCTTTCTTTGGTTTAATAATGTATGGTCTTTTAGGCTGACTGACTGCACCACGGACTATGCCATGGTAACCTCTGTGACCTGCACGTACACTCCAGATGAGTTTCTGGAACTAGAAAATCTGAACTGGAAAACCACAAAAAGGAGAAGAAAGATCAATCCCTGTGGTGCCTAATTAACTTTGAGACATTCATCTATTGTTTCTTATTCTCACCTCAACTGATAAGGCAATTGGACTTTGTAACTCACCTTGGTCAACCTTGTGACTCCAGACCCTATGACTCCCTCCCAACTTGCAGAAACTGCCCTGAACTATAACTTCTATAACTTTCCACTGCCTACCCCAAACCAATAAAACCAACTCCTGTCCCACTGCCCTCCACTGACTCTCTTTTTGGACTCAGCCTGCCTGAGTGAATAAACAGCCATATTGCTCACACAAAGCCTGTTTACGGGGTCTTTTCATTCAGGGTGCGTGTTTAACATCTGGTGCTAAAACGTAGGACAGGGGTACTCCTCTGGGGAGACCAGCCCCGTGTCCCTGCTCTCCCTCTGAAAAGATCCACCTGCGACCTCAGTGCACTGCCATTTCAGCACATCAGACCAGCCCAACAACCCTCATGCCACCTTCAGATTGGGTAAGCAGTCTCCCCCTCTATTTTCCTTTAGAGCAAAGGAGACAAGTCTCTCCCTTCTCTCTCTTTTCCTTTAAATCTTTCTAGCAGAGACAAAGGCGACACTCTCCAGCCGTAGAAACAGAGGAGACAAGTCTCTCTCTCTTGTTCAAAAACTCTGACGTCAGTCACGGTCCTGGGAAGACAGTCTTCCCTTGGTGTCTGGTCAATTGCGAGGACACCTGCTGTGATTGCTCAGCCACGTTACAGCCCAGGACTCAGTCAGGGATGCCTAATGCAAACCCTGGTAGCTGCTCACTCCGTCTCCTCATCTCTACTTCTCTTAACTCATTACTTTCAGTATGGGCAATATTCTGCCATTAATTCCTCTGTCTTCGCCTCTATCCTGCATCCTAAAAAACCTAAAACCTCTTCAGCTGTGGCCTGATCTGAGACCTAAATGTCTTTCTTTTTTTCCCTGTTAACATGGCCTGGCCTCAAAACAAAGTAGACAATGGATCCAAATGGCCAGAAAATGGCACTTTCAATTCTTCTATCCTGTAAGACCTAAACAATTTTCGTCAACAAATGGGCAAATGGTCTGAGGCGCCCAACATCCAGGCATTTTTTTTTAACACTCCAATGCCTCCCTAATCTCTGCTCTCAATGCAACCCATCCCAAATTTTCCTTCTCTCCCTTCCATCTGCCTGTCCTGCCTATGCCGTTAACCCAGAATCCTCCTTGTCCATTGACCCTTCCAACCTTTCTCTTCCCTGCTTGTCCAAACCAGACCCTAATCTAGGCCCTAACCCCCTGACCCCCAGAGCCTCCCTCCTGTTCCTCTGCCCACAACCCACTCCTTATGCCCCTCCTGCCACCTCGCACCTCATATCCAGACTGGTTTATGGTTCAGTCCCGCGGCTTACTTCTCCGCTCCTGCCCAACAGTTTCCACTTCGAGAGGTGGCTGGAGCTGAAGGCATAGTTAGGGTGCATGTTCCTTTCTCTTTATCCGACCTTTCCCAAATTAGCCAACACCTAGGCTCCTTTTCATTAGATCCTACTAAAGATATACAAGACTTCCAATACTTAACCCAGTCCTCTAATCTCACCTGGAGTCACTTAAATATCATCCTTACTTCTACTCTCATCCCTGAAGAATGCTTGATAGGAATTTTAGCACCCAACAGGCCTCTGACATTAAAAAGCTACAGAAATCAGAATCTAGCCCTCAAACCCCACAACAGGAATTAATCAACCTTGCCTTCAAGGTGTTCAATGATAGGGAAGAAGCTGCCTGGTCTCACAGCTGCAGATGCTTGCCTCTGCTGTAAGACAAACCCCAGCCACACCACCGGCTCACAAAGACTTCACAAAGTGCCCAGACTACAGCTTCCAGCTGCCTCTCCCGGATCTTGCTTCAAGTGTTGGAAACCTGGCCACTGGGTCAAGGAATGACCCCAGTCCGGGATTCCTCCTAAGCCGTATTCCGTCTGAGCGGGGCATCCACCGAAAATCTGACTGCCCGACTCCCTAAGGTTCCAGGAGCCCAACCCTGTAGCCCTCAGGCTGACTCTTTACCTGACCTCCTCAGCTTAGGGGCTGAAGACTGACGCTGCCTGAACATCTCAGAGGCTCCCTGGACCGTCACGGATGCTGAGCTTTGGGTAACTCTTACGGTGGAGGGTAAGTCCATCTCCTTCTTAATCAACATGGGGATCACCCACTCCACGCTGCCTTCTTTTCAAGGACCTGTCTCCTTGGCCTCCATAACTGTTGTGGGAATTGACAGCAAGGCCTCCAGGCCTCTCACAACTCCCCACGTCTGGTGTCAATGAGGCCAGCACTCCTTTCCACATTCTTTCCTCATCATCCCTGCTTGTCCAGTTCCCCTGTTAGGCCCAGATATCCTAGCAGAATTGTCTGCCTCCTTGACTACTCCTGGGCTATGGCCACACGTCATTGCTGCCCTTCTACCCTATTCAAAATCTCCCTCACAACCCCCGGCCCTCACATCTCCTTACCTCAACCCAAAGGTATGGGACACACCCGCCCCATCCCTGGCAACTGACCACCTGGGTGAATAAACAGCCATGTTGCTCGCACAAACCTGTTTAGGGGATCTCTTCATTCAGAGCACATGTTTAACAAGTCATCTGCATTTGCTGCCTGCATCTAGGTCTTCTCTTTGCCCATATCTAGGCGATGGCTCAATTATATTACATGTACTATAAAAGAGGAAACTGGCCTCTCCCTGCCCTCCAAAGTGGAAAATCCCTCCCGAAATGGATCCCCTGATCATGGCACTAGTGGAATGGGATAAACTGAGACATCCTTATCTCAGGCTACAGCTGGCACAGTGCCTGCATGGCCCCATGTGGGTGAGCTTAATGTGTCCATGAAGCCTATGTTCCTGTTAAAGATGTGAGCAGACAGCCGGGTTCAGCTGCGCAGGGTCTGCAGCCAAAACAAAGGGTAGCAGTGTGTGGTTTGCACATTGGTGTACCCCAAGAATCCATCTGTTGGACCAATGTGATGCTATTAGGAGGTGGGGGGGGGTCTTCAGGAGGTGATCAGGTCATGAGGGTGGGGCACTCAGGAATGGGATTAGTGTCCTTATAGAAGAAGCTCAGAGAGCTGCCTTGCCCCTTCCACCATGAAAGGACACAGCTAGAGGGTGCCATCTATGAACCAGGAAGCAGGCCTTCATCAGATATCAGATCCATCAGCACTTTAACCTTGGACTTCCCAGCCTCCAGAGCTGTGAGTAATCTCTGTTCTTTATAAGCCATACAGGTTTAAGGTGTTTGGAAATAGCAGCCCAAATGGACTAAGATAGCCCTAGGCTGAATGGGATGATTTAGGGGTAATAACAGAAGAAGAAAAGCCAGAGACTGGCACAAGACCAGTGAAAATGTCTGTCTGTTGCTGTCCAAGAGGAAAAGCTGGAAATGGATGGATCTCCCCTAAAGGTTATAGGCAAATCTGTATTTATTTATTCAGATTTAATTTATTCACAGAGAGCTGTGAAAGAAGCTGGGGAGGAGGTGCCAGAGTGATCTGAGCAAGGACTTGGATGGGTTTCCTTTTCCATCCGATGAGTTAATCCACCAGGATGGGCTGAGTGGTCCCACACATGGGGAGCGAGCTGGGGCAGACCTGCAAGCTCTCCAGCAGGGAGGGGATCCAAGGGAAAATGCAGAGGTTGTGGCTAGATGGCAAGGGGTGGGAATCTCCTTTATCGGGGCTTGTGTGATGTAAGAGCCCAGATTTGTCCAACATTGTGCTAAGGGAGCTGGATGCATGAGGTCATGAGCTGTTAAGGAGGAAGCTTCCATTGAGATGTCTGAGTGTGGCAGGAAGAATTGCAGATGACGACTTACGCAGTCTCACCTTTCCCAGAGTGCAAAGAGATGATTTCCACCAATGGGGTTTTCAGCATTGACCCGAAAGGAAAAGCGGAAGTGGGGGGTACCCCTTCAGCTGGCACTAACTGGGCACCCAAGTGGGAAGCCCTTGACCTGCAAATGCTTTGAGATGTAAGAAGTCTGAAAAGCTACAGAAAGCTAAATGTGTGAGAGCAGTCTTATTTAAGGGGATGATCAAGGCTGGGATCCTAATTCTCACTCCAAACCCTGATAGCATAGTTCTATTTGGCCAATCCAAAAAGCAGGTGGATCCTGGAACTCACTTGTAGACTACCATGGTTTGAATGAAGTGATATGCCCCCTAATGCTTTCTCTGGCTGTCCCTAAGATAATTAACTAATAAGAAAGTATACCAGACTTCAGATTAGCTTATGATTGCTGAATTGGCAAATGCCTCCATTTTCCATCCCCATTTCAAAGGAATGTCTTCCTGGTTTGCCATTCCTGGGAAGAAATGCAGTCTCTGCTGCCTCTGGGAGAGGTAAATTCTCTGCTTGGCTTCTGAACTTGTGGAGGTGGCAGGATCTAGCTTCACTGTCAATAAAATGTGCCATGACACTTCATGTTAATAATCAGGTGGCCACTGAGCTCCCAGAACAGAACTGAGAAGCTTGCTGATCTGGAGGACAGGGGGAACAGGCTTGCCTGTTTCATGAGAACATATCCAACAGATAGAACTGTCCAGACACAAAAGGACATATGTACAATATGAGGCACAATGTGGTTTGTCAGAGCTCAAGTTTTGCAACAGTCTGAATGCTCATTGATAAGAGACTGGTTAAAGAGATCCTACTAGGTCCACCAGATAGAAGATTATATAGCCGTAAAAAAGGTAGAAGAACATCCCTAATGTACTAATTTAGAAATAACTCCGAGGTAAACTATTAACTGAAAAAATTAAACAAAATAATGAGGTACAGAACAGGGCCTTTTATGTGCAGTAAAAAATCCAGAAGGATATACAAGAAGCCAAGGACAGCACTTGTCTATTTGGCAGGCTGAGGAAGCAGGAGGTAAACAGGGGACAGAGTTAGAAGGGAGAGTCCCCCATTTTATCTGTTAAAAATTGAAAATGTTAGAAAATAAAGAGGAAATCAATGAAAGGAGAATAGCACATCACTGAACATTGTACTCCTGTTCCACATTCAGTCATTAATTTCAGCTGAGAAATGTTTCTATGTACATATAAGGATGAGAATAAATAATTACAATAAAGCTGGAGAACACAGAAATAGAAAAATGACTCTCTGGAATCTTGGGCTTATTTTCTATTGATGAAGGAAGCGGTCAGCATGCTATTTTGACAGCTGGTATTACAAGAACAAGATACTGCTCAGGAGCATTTCAAAAATACTGGCAAATAAAGTTTTTTTTTGTTATCCCTCCAATTCAATCCTGATGGATCGATTCCTATTAATGTACAAAGGAGCAAAGTTTTAGGTAGAAAGATTATTTTTTGAAGAGGATGATACGGGGATATTTGTATTAAGAGCCTTCCATGGAGACTTGGAAGGTGGAGGATCACCCCTGGAATACTGTTTTTGCTTTTCCTCCTTGAAAGCAGTCAGTTACGAGAGAGATAGAAAAGTTGTTTTTTCTTTTTTTTAAGAGATGAGATCTTAGTTTGTAGTGCAGTGGCATGGTCATAGCTTACTGCATGCAGCCTCAAACTCCTGGGCTCAAGTTTGCCACCTGCCCAGCTAATTTTTTTTTTTTTAATCTTTTCAGAGATAAGGGTCTTACTATGTTGCCCAAGCTGGTCTCAAGTTTGGGACCTCAAGTGCTCCTCCCCTCCTCAGCTCCTGAGTAGCTGGGATTACAGAGGCATGCCACCATGCCTGGCTCTGACAGTTTCTAGAAATGTTCATAAAGGGAGTTTGTCAGGGAGTACCATCACCATGCTCTTCCTGCTTTTGCCTGTGAGATCTTTGATCTTTTGCACCTGATGTCCTAATAGCTGAGATAGCAAAGAATGTGGGACACCGCCACAATAAAGTGGGGCATTTTCCTTTTAATGACAGTATACTTCTCGGTGTCTCAGACACTTAGGGATTTTCTCATGATTCAGTGACATTCCTCAGTCTCCTGTCATTTATTACTGTCTTTTTGTAGCTTAGTATCTCTTCACTTCATTGGTTCAACCAAAGCTGGTATTTCCAGACATAACCCTCAGATCTCATCACAAAGGGCGCCAATGGCAACCTACAAGCTCAAGGCAAAGGGGACACTGAAAAACTGCAAGAAGAAATATGACCTCTTCTTCCCTGGTGGGGGTCACTGGCTGAAAAATAATGGCCAGGGAGAAAAATTCTGAGATGAAAGCAAGACCTCCTTCCACCTTGCACCCCAGTAACCTGTAGCACATGAGCCTGAGCACGTCCTGTTAGATCTTAATTATCTCCTGCTGAAGGGAAGGAAAGGGATTGTTCTTTGGGGAGCAGAAAGGCTCACTCTGCTCCAGCTATCTAATGTAGGACACAGTGGGCAAAGCACAGAAAGGTGAAAGGTTGCAACTCTGAAGGAACATGAGGCCCCTGCCTGCATCATGAGGTCCAAATGCCACACCCCAGCCTATGCACTCTTCCTGCTGGAATGTCCTTCCATGCCTGGCTACCAAACACCCACTACCCTTCCTGAAGTAAGCCTAGCCCTGCCACGCCTACCCCTCCAGGGGAACATGACCACTCCCTCCTCCACCGCTTCCCCACCCAGAGCTAATTTCTACCCCAGCATTCTACTCATTTGTCTACATAGCTGCTTCTCTTTTTTAGAACCTAACCACCTGACCTTTAACATTGGATTTTTTAAAGAAAAATCTGTTCCTCATTGGAAAAGTGATACCTAATCATTTTAGACAATTCTGAAATATACACAAACACTGGAAACAAATAAGCAGAATTTAGTTTTTCAGCCCTATCCTGAAGTATCCATGAATAGCTGTCCATAGGTTCTTCCAGTATCTTTTTAATGCAAAGATACACATGTTTAAATGTTTCTTTACCAAAAGGTATCTTTGTCTATCAATGTACTCTTTTCACCTAACTGTACTGTAAGGTAAGGTTAGGTGTTGCTTTTAGGTGCTCCCTTGGACATAACTCTATTAATACATCTCATGGTACAGTAAACATGAGCTCCTTTCTTTATTCATTTCCACACTTATCATGCCTTACATAGGGCCTGAGATCCATCAGGTGTCCTGGGTGGTGATGCCCCAGTAGGGTGTGATTTCAGAATAGTCCCAAGTCCCTTCTGACAAGCCATGACCAGGATAAGTACAGACTTTTAAATCAGCTCTGGCAGACAGGGCCAGCCTGTCTGAGGAGGGTTGTAAACTCTAAGCCTTTGGAACCAGACAGGAAACATAAATTTGAAAAATGACTCAGGTGTACGGGTTGGCTGGTGGCGGGGGCTATGTTTAAGTAGAAAGCAAATGTCTTGCCCAAAGGGCTAGTGCTTCTCGGTTCCAGTCAACCACTGCCCTGTTGGGGTGCAGGTCCCCTGATAGCTATCTTCCAACTTTTTTAGAGAGGCCCCGTTCAAGTTTGGATCTGGCCAGCTGAAATGCATCTTCAAGGCAGACACCCTGTTTGTTCCCGGAGCTGCAACATGCGTTATGGCAGAGATCCCCAACCTTTTTGGTACCAGGGACCAGTTTCACAGAAGACAATTTTTCCACAGACCAGTGGGGTTTGGGGGATGGTCTCAGGATGATTCAAGCACATTACATGTATTATGCACTTTTTCTATTGTTATTACAATTGTAATATATAATTATACAACTCACCATAATGTAGAATCAGTGGGAGACCTGAGCTTATTTTCCTGTAACTAGACGGTCTCATCTGGGGGTGACAGGAGACAGTGACAGATCATTGGACATTAGATTCTCATAAATAAGGAGCCTGTAACGTAGATCCCTCGCATGCGCGGTTCATTATAAGGTTTATGCTCCTATAAGAATCCAGTGCTGCCACTGATCTGATAGGAGGCAGAGCTCAGGTGGTCATGTGAGTGATGGGGGGCGGCTGTAAATACAGAGAAAGCTTCACCCACCTGCCACTCACCTCCGGCTGTGCAGCCCAGTTCCACAGACTGGCCCTGGTACTAGAGGTGGGGGACCCCTGCTATAAGGCACCTCTAACTCTCCAGTTGGTTTTTATAGTGGGCAGATATGGTCATGGTGAGAAGAAAAAAAGAGACTGAAGGATGCAAGGTCAGTGTCAGCTTACATGCTGACCTTTCTCAAGGAAGATACAATGTATAGAACATGCCTCATCCCTTCTATGACAGCAACTGTTCTTAACTGGGGGCAATTATAACCTCCAAGGGATATGTGGCAGCATCTGGAGACATTTACTGTTTTCAGCACTTGGGGTTGGGGAGAGCCCAGGGATGCTGTGAAACACACAGTGCATTGGACAGCGCCTCATGGCAATCCACTATCTGGCCCAAAATGTCAACGGTGCCGGGGCTGAGAAGCCATGTATTAGAACAGTGCATCTCCATCCTGGTTACATATCAAACATACGTGAAGAGCTTTAAAAAAGACTGAGGCATGGGTCCTACTCCAACATAAGGGAATCAGAATCTCCCAGAGTGGGGCTGAGCCCTCATGTTTTAAAAGCTCCCACATGATCGTAATGTGCAGCCTGCAGCGAGATCCCTAACACTGACCCATGAGCTGCCTGCACGCGTCCATCATGGAGCCGTCCTCCTCCCCTCCACAGAACCTACTGGGCATTTTGCTGAAACAAGTGCCCAATAAATATTTGTTGCCTGGATGGGGGGATGAAGTAGTCATCTATCATTAGTACCCTACAAACTGCAGTGCTGGACTCATATTGACTTTCAGTGTTCTATTGGTGGCTGATGCAAGTTTTTTTTTCTAGTCAATTATTCAGTATATCAGAAGGATACAACTTCCAGCCATGAGTCTACAGCATACTAACATGCTTTGTGTTGGAATAATTACTTCTGAAAGTGAAAGGTACAAAAACAATCTGGACAATACATTCATGCCAAAGGAAACTTACAAAATTAACTCACAATTTTTTTTTGTCACCCTTCCTGATCATATGCTGTGAGAAGAATTAGAAGTTGTATATTTGGATGGGTGTGCTGGCTTAGGCCTGTAATCCCAGCACTTCTGGAGGTTGAGGCAGGCAGATCACGAGGTCAGGAGTTCAAGACTAGCCTACTAAAAAATACAAAAATTAGCCGGGTGTGGTGGCACATGCCTGTAGTCCCAGCTACTCGGGAGGCTAAGGCGGGAGAATCGCTTGAACCCAGGAGGCAGAGGTTGCAATGAGCCAAATCGCACCACTGCATTCCAGCCTGGGTGACACAGCAAGACTCTGTCTCAAAAAAAAAAAAAAAGTTGTGTATTAAATGCAGGCCTGGAAACTTCCATTGGTATCACTCAAGGAGATATAAGAAAAAATCCAAACCAGAGCAGGAAGAAAAATTTAATATCAGGAAACTGCTAACACTAATCAGATTTTCCTATGATCAGAATTACTTGATCAGTGACTTATTCACATCTAATTGAGATATGGGGAATTTTCACGGAAACTATAAAGTGGTGAGTGGTAAGTAAGGATAATGTCTTTAGTACTGAAACTGGCATCATCCAACCCACCCACTTGCCAACTGCTAAACAAGAGAATGGTATTATCGCCCCTGGATCCCTGGGGCTCTCTGAGGTCAGTATGAGGCCTCCAGCTGGGTGTTGAGAAAGCGTGCGGCCTTCATCCAGAGCCATGGCTCGCAGTGAGAACGCAAGGGTCCACAACAGAGCCCTGTCCCTGCAGCTTAAGGAGGGAGACACTAGAGTAAATGAGCCGTTAGCACAGGTGAGGTGAGAGCCTTGCTAGGCAAGAGCAGGGGCAGTGTGTTAGTTGGCAGGGAGGACACTAACACAGCCCCGGAGGAAGAGACCAGGTGGAGAAGGCTTCTCAGCAGTGGTCAAGGAGAGACACCCTGACAGATAAGACAGAGCTTAGAAGGGAGAGACTACTGCAGATAAGAGAAACAGCATGTGCAAAGGCCCAGGGGCAGGGAGAGCTTGATGTGTTGGGGAACTCCAAGAAATTCCACTTACCAAGTGGCTCTTTAAGAGGTGGGAAGGCCTGTAATCCCAGCACTTTGGGAGGCTGAGACAGGCAGATGACTTGAGGTCAGGAGTTCAAGACAAGACCGGCCAACATGGTAAAAAAAAAAACCCCATCTCTACCAAAATATAAAAAATTAGCTGGGTGTGGTGGTGCACACCTGTAATCCCAGCTACTTGGGGGGCTGAGGCAGGAGAATCACTTGAACCCATGAGGTGGAGGTTGCGGTGAGCTGAGATTATGCCACTGCACTCCAACCTGGGTAACAGAGCAAGACCCTGTCTCAAAAAATAAATAAACAAACAAATAAATAAATAAATAAATAAAAAGGGGTGGGAGGAATAGATAGGGAGGTTGAGGCTGGAGAGGCAGCCAGGGCTAGATGGTAAAGGCCAAATAAATGTCTCGAATGAGAAGCACATGTTTGATGGGGTAGAAAAATGGTGAACATCTTAGGGGAGGTACAGAGTGCAGAGGAAGACACTATCTCTCCTTTCTTGGTGTCCATGTGTACTTGACATTGGACAGACCCTACATTCAAAAGCCAGATCCCCCACTTCCTACTGCATGGCGCTGGGCAGGTGACTAACCTCATCTATATTCAGGAAATAAAAAGAACACCTATTTCCCAAGGTTGCCGGGAGGATCAATGAGATGATATACACAGGGTTGAGGTCATGGGTGGAAAAACTGATGAAACCGGGGAGAACTGCTCAATTCACACTGGGAAGGTGGAGAACTCCAGGGGATCAGTGTAAAAAGGAGAATCACTGTGGAAAGGAGAAGGAGGTAGAAGAGTTGAGGAAGGTTTTAGCTTGTCAAAGAGGCTTTTTCTTCTTTTTTTACAAGCTTGGAAACAAGAAGAAAAGAGTGGAGAAAATGGGGCGGTGGGGGGGTGGTGGTCCATGTACCAGGAATACAGCCACCATTTGGCATTTTCTCAAAATACTGCAGCAGAGATTTAAAGGATTTAAATTGCTTTTCATTCATTTTTGGATGTTGGCCTGAGATTCCTGTGACTCTGGGCCAAGCTGCCATGGCCATGAGTGACACACGGAAGGCCCCATTACCTGGGGCTTAATAGGCTGTCGACAAAGCCTGCTGCTGCTGCAAGTGTTATGGTTGTGGTTGTTTTTAAGGCTAGACTGTCACAAGGGCCCCTTTCCAGGATAAGCACTGCTCTGAGTCTCCAAATCCCTCATCCAATTGTTGGAAGCCAGGGTGTCTGGAGATCTGCCTCTGCAGGGAAGGCACTGTGTGCCCTGCCCCAGCTCTGAGGGCTGGTGGCTTCTCTATTTCTGCATTGCAATTGCATGGGGATAACCTCCTGGCCTCACCTACACCCCAGCAGACAATGTGAGGCCTCGAGTAATGCGAATAAAAGGCACAGTCTGGGGAATAAACAATACATCCAGAGGTAAGCAGAGGAGCTTGCAGTCTGATAACTGCGCTCTCCAGCTGTGCTGTTTCAGCAGTGGGATGCAGCCATGGATGGGCCTGGTCAGGCTGTTATTCAATTAGACTCTTGTACATGCAAGATCAGGGGAAATGCAATTTTTAAGATAAGTTTTTTGGTCAGTGCCTTCCCTGAAATAGAGACTCGTTTGGTCTCAAATAGACTATACTGAGTCAATTTAATTCTTAGGACAACAACCGAGACTGATTTATAATGTAACTTTCTGGATATTAAAATGTTAATGAAATTGTTGTCATGAAAAATAATGCCTTGTGTTTTTATTTTAACCATTCTCAAGGCCCATCCCTTCTTTTAAAATTTATTTCCACTCACATAAAGAAATTGCTTTATCATCTAATTAAAAAAAAATCAGTTCCTCCCACCCACCCCTCCATGGTGATTTATTTTCTCTACAGAAAATGTTAGTAACTGGCCAGGAATCTAAATGTTAAACACAAGGAAAAATGAAATCTTTGAAAATGAAAATAAATGATCCAGTTTTCTTCTTTCAGAGAAATTGCTGCTCCTGAAAGATGCAAGATGTAGGAAGAAGAAGAAACTAATGATCTCAACTCTAAGTCCCCTGAAAGCTGCCACTGGGCTTCATATGTTCCTTCCCACGATGCCTTGCACAGACATTCATGGCATACTGCTGGGTGCCAGCCCTTGCTTAAGAAATCCAAGGACCAGAACAGACGACAGACACTTCTAGCAAGTCACTGCAATGAAATGAGAACAGTGTCTTTAGGAGAAAGAGGTACCAAAGGACTTCAGAGAGAAGAACCCCAAAGATAAAAGAAGGAAGGGACGGGTTCAGAGGGGACATTTGGGGGGCTATTGACCGGTGAGTAGGAATTGTCCAAATGGAGGGAGGTGTATGAAAAGAGACGGTGTAGGGGGGAAGTCGATCACCATGAATTGAAAGGAGATAGAGCTGAAGACACGTGGACCCTAGAACTGATCTTCCAGTTGATAGAATAGCATGAGAAAGGGTCATTTGCTACGTTATAGAAACCTTTCTGACTGCAGTGTTGAACAGAAGGCAGGACGGAAGGGGCCATTCTGGGAGGCCAGGTAGGAACTACCACATGAGTCCAAGCAAGAGATGGGGGTGGGCCTGGACAGGGCAGCGGTGGTGTGGGTGCCCCAGGGCACATGCCAAGGACTCCTGGAAGGTGGGATCAGCACAACTGGATGACCCACCACTTAGCATCAGGTTTTCAGGAAGAGAACACGGAAGGCTGTGGGCTGGAAAAAGCATCTGCCCCAACCCCTCGCAAAAAAGGGTCGGGAACATGGAAAAAAGGGAAGCATTTAGTTAGGAAAATCGTGCCAAAGCAAACTGGGTAGGGATTGGTGTCAGAGTGTCTCAGGTCTGGAAGAAGTCTATCCTGCTAAATGGTTTTCAAGCCTTTCTTGACATACTTCTAGGGACGGGGAGCTCACTACCCATGCAGACATCCTATTCCCTTGACCCTCTGCAAGTACCCTAAACCACCATCTATTCCTTTGGTTTCACATATACAGATTCCTTTGAATTTTTTCTTTCAGTTGACCAGTGAAACTTCCTGCAAACATACTTGATTAGCAAGACCTGAATCAGTCCTCTTCTGCTGATGGAAGATCTTCCACTAGAGCAGGGCAACAGCTAAGAAAAACCGACAGAGAAGGAATACCATGTGCAACATTTGTGGTTGCTCACTCCTGCCTTTGGCCTTGGGTTTTAAGCCACTTTGGCTGCCTGAATTCCCCGCCCCATCCCCTTACCGTGCTGTTGCAGCCAGCAAAGCAGGCAGACAGGTAGGTGATGCCATCTGCCCCACACACTGGAGTGAAGGAATCGGTTTGGCATTCACAGTTATTATTGCAGGGTGAGTAGGGGTCCAGGGCTGAGCCAGGTGCTGTGCTGGAAAAGAAAGGAAACACGGAAGCCATCAGAAACAGGTCAATTTGGAATCAGATATCCCCAGTGACAGCCTTTTGCTCTGCTGTGATGAGTCACATGGTACCCTGCTTATGGGATTCTTACCTGGCTCTCCCTTCCCTTTTCCTTTTCCAACCTCCTTGTCTAGCAAGGAGCAGCCCAGGGCCACCACTGAGAGCTATGTGGGTTGTGCCCTGCACAATGGTGCCAGCTTGTGTGGGAGCCGAGTCCACTCCAGTCCCCGTCATGAAGCATGGACGAAGATGCTCTTTATCACTGAAATTGATGTGCTCTCTGGCACTGGTGACAGTTGGGTATCTGCTCAGGGCCACCCCCTCCATGATGTCTCTCCTGATTGCTATGGCCTCAAGTTATCCCCCTTTCCAGAACCAACACCTATGCCTGCTCTGTGAACACTTAACTTCTTCCCTCTTTGGGCTGGTCCTTGTCTCTTTGCTTTATTCCTCCCCAGCAGTCAGGAAGCCTCACGACGCTGACTTACTACACAGCTACAACCAGACTGGCTTCAGTAATTACTGTCCAATTGATTCAGTGTCCTAAGAAAAATAACACTGATGTTTTAAATTTTCCTTCGCATCATTAAAGGCACAGCTACCTAGAGCAAACAAACTGAAAAAAGAGCAAAAGGGCACAGTGGGTGTATTAGCTCTGTAAGAGACGAAAGGTCTCTTCTTTAGTCTGATTATTTTCAGCCCTGTCTCCTCAGGCTCATAGCACTTCAAAATAATAAATATGATGACGGTGACACCTGGCAATTGCTGTGTCATGCGCCATCCAAAGGACTGCATGGATCATTTCATTTATTCTCATAACCCCATGGGCTTCAGAGAAGAAACTGAGGCACAACCAGGTTAAGTGACTTGGCCAAAACTACAGAACTCATAAATGGTAGAGGAGACATTAGAAACAGGGAAGTCTGACTGTAGGATATACACTTTTTTTTTCTTTTTTATGGAAGAATAACGTCCTTACGGTAAGATGTTCTGCTCTTAACCACTACGCTTTACTGCTTGGAAGCTGAGCCATCTGCTACTTGAGATGGCTGTTAGGCATAGCTGGAAAAAGCCACATCTGGACAGGAGGGAACTGGGGGTCAGGCTGGGGTGGGGATTGGAAGGGGCAATCCCATGGTGGTGTAAAGGGGAAGGAGGGGCACATGGTGCCTGGACTGTGCACAGACACACAGAAAGCTGCCTCTGCTCCGCTCTCCCACTCTGCCTGCTCACCCTTCTGGGTGACAGAAATGCCCTTGCTCCATGTATCTTCTGGGCCAAGTGCAGCAGCAGGCCTGGTGGCCTGCTTGGAGGAAGAGTCTGGCTCTGGAAAGAGACACTGGGAACCTGCAGGCCAGCCATACTGCAGCCTCCATGCTCCAGGCTGGATTCCCCAGGCAGCCTCAGTCCCATGAGGAAAAGGGGACAACTTTTGAGAATGGATAGCCGAGGATGCCCCATAATTCCCTCTAAGGGCAGTTCTCACTGGACTCTAGTCTGAAGTCTTGGGATAAAAACTAGGAAGGAAGAAAAGCGGTCCCAAGAGAACCCACGTCCTTCTCCTCCTCCTTCCCTTCCCTTCCCTCCTCTTCCCCCCACTTTCCTCCTCTACACTTAAAAATTCCTGCCATGGGCCACAGCCTCTAACTGCCATGTGAGGCTAATGACAGCTTTGGATAGTTTAAGGAACTGCTGAAACGAATCGATTCTTTTATTTTGAGCTGAACTTTGAATTAAAATTTTTATTTTCTATCTTCACATCTTTCCTAAAGTCAAATGCCAAAAATTGTGATGTGAGTATGCCAGGGAAGAAACGGTGACTCTTCTGCCCCAGAGCTTCCTGGCTTTGAGTGACAGGTCCCAAAGCTCTCTCAGCCCAGAGGCTTCTCCTGATTCTCCAATATGGAGAGTACGATGCAGAGGCAGCCTTGAGGCCTCTCCTTGGGGGTCTCTAGGAACAAAGCTGGCTCCCTCAACCCACTGCAGAGGGAGAGCGCTGGGGTCCGTGAGCAGGCAGGCAGGCGGCAGACTCTGCCGGTACTCACTGGTTTCCATAGGGAACAGTAACCCCAGCCACAGGGCCCGTGTCGCA
Organism: Cheracebus regulus; assembly: GCA_963574635.1. Classification (NCBI taxonomy): domain Eukaryota; kingdom Metazoa; phylum Chordata; class Mammalia; order Primates; family Pitheciidae; genus Cheracebus; species Cheracebus regulus. Next base: position 7,608 of record CAUYQU010017168.1, on the reverse strand, counting down.
GCCCAGGAAGAGGAAGGAGACGTAGCAGGCTGTGGACACCAGGTTGACGAGCATGGCCATCCGAATGGCCCCCAGGGCAGACAGGCTGAGCTTCTTCACCAAAAGACCGCCCAGGAAGATTCCCAGGCAAGCACATGGGATCGCAGTCATCCCTGGAAGGAAAACAGAGGGGCAGGGTCGTGAATAGGTCAGGAGGGGCCAGTCCACAGAGGGCGAATGGCAGGTTTGAGGCTGAGTCCCTTGAATGCTCCGTGACCCTGTTGCGGTGTCACTGCCTCCATGGGACCCTGAAGCCTTTAGGATTTCTGCCCACAGGGAGCTCATGGAGAACTGGGGGACAAAGGCATAAAGCAATTCTGTTTAGTGAGTCTAAGTGCATGCAGCTGTCCTGCTAAGTGGGAGAAACACAAGCTGAAGAGGGGACTACCAAGTGACAGAGTCAGACAGGCTGGGAACACAGACACGCCTTCGGAAGAGTACATATCATGAAGCAGCAATGTGCTCTGTGCGCATTTTTCAGATGACGTGGGAAGGGGACGTGAGAATATCCAGGAATTTTCTCTCCATCTTCTAATGAGGCAAGAAGGGAGGGTTTTGAGGAAGGAATAGAGGCTGTTTAACCTAAAGGTCACAGAATTCACCAGGCCAGAGAGAGAGTGTTTGAACCAGCTCTGCCAACCCTCAGGAAGTGGCATCAATCAATACATTTTGTAGCTCTTGGTGAATAAATGGCATATAAAATTTTTCCTCTCTCTCTCTTCTACACAGGGCTATCTACAAGGCGGCAGGACCATAAACCTGTTATTTCTGATTTGCAGAGACCCATGGCATTTTAGGAGGACCAAAGGATCTCAGAGTTCCAGTCTCCTGGGTTGGCTTTGCTTCATTCTGATTCATTTCATCTAAAACTCAGCTTTCAGTTGCCATGTGTCATTTATCTACCATGTACATTATGCACGGCCAGTTTTCCAGTCTAGGCTGCCTTCTTGCCAAGCAACAGACCTCTAGGTCAATTGACTACATTAACCAGCTGGTATGTGCTAAGGGAATGCAAATCAATTTTAATATTGGGGTGAGAAAATATAATCAGGGAGGTGTAGCTCTGCAAGAAAACAATGCAAGTCATTCTTAAAATGACACATACTGTCTCTGTATCATCGGCTGCTCTTGGCATATGTGCGCTTGGTTTCCCTCCCTTGGTACAGAAGTGATCTTATGAGCCAGCTCCTGGGTGCCTCTCTATCTTCCCCTGCCACACTGCCCACCCCAACCAGGCCACCCTCCCTCCTTTCTCTTCCTGGGACAGGCCAAACAGTGCCGGTTCCCCAGGCTTTGCAGGTGCAGTTCCCTCTCCTGGGACACTTGCCCGATGTGTTTACTTGGCGGGCCCCTACCCTCTTCAGACAGGTTTCCCAGGCCACTCTCTCTAGAGATCCACTCGCCCCTGCCCTGAGATTCTGTGCTGTTTCTCACTCTCACTCTCCCAGCTCTCTGAAGCAGCCTCATTTATGTTTGAGTTTCTTGTTTCTTGCGCTCGCTCTCTCTCTCTCTGCTAGGATGCAGCTTTCCTGGGGACAAAACCCCTTTTCGTCTTGTTCAGTCCAGCCCAGATTCTCTTTGTCTAGCATGGTACCCAGCACCGAGTGGGCATCCAAGTATTATTTTCAGAATGAATGAGCTGGGGAACAGATTGGAACTGTGTGAATGGACGTTAGTGACAACATGCTCACACCCAGAAAGCACGCCTGTGTTTTGTTTCATTTTCTAGCAGAGACAGTGGGGGCATCACCTGTCAAGGATGGTAACCATGGCAATCACAGGCTTTCACACCTTTTCTCCAAGCCACCATCAAGCCCCTTCTCTCCCCTCCCTCAACACTCCAGGCAGTGACCAGAACTTCCCTGAAACTCCATTCTCATTACGTTAACCTATGCAGATTGAGCCCATTTTATCTTCACTCACAAATCAACACCACCAGCCCTTTAATCGCCTATGTTGCTCTTCTCTGAGCTCTGCCCCATTTGCTGATGACTTTGTAGGGGGAGGAGGGGTGGAAGGGGGGGCCAGTGCTGCTCTGGGATGACTGCCTGGGACTCATCTCCCAACTCTGCCTTCTCTGGCTGCCCACTGCCAGCCCCTCTTGCAGCCAGCCTCCAGAGTCCACACTGACTGGACTGTCACCAAGGGCAGGGCACACACAGAGGGCACCCGGGATGCTTGCCTGGACTGCTCAGTGCAGAAAAAGGTGCCTCCTGCAAAGCACACTAACAGACAGAGATCACTGGGAGACAAAAAGGTGCAATAAGGCAGAATTGTTTTTTTGACCTTCTGCCCTGAAGACTATTGATTTGTTTGTCGATAGAAGACGCAGGCATGTGTTCTGAAATAGAACACGGCCCAAAGTTGAAGCAACTGTGCAAATATAATCAAAATGGAAGGAAAAGCAGCAGAGGAGTCAGCAGGTGAGAGATAAACTCTTTGGGCGCTGAAGGGCTAACCCTGAGAGATCCTAGGGATAACAAAAAAGTTACAACTTTAATCATAAAGAGGTGTATTTTACCCTATCTCTGTCAGGCAGATATTAAAGGGCTGAATGCATTTTGCCAATACCTCTTGGAGGTAAAATTTACCAAGTGGTGGGTGGCAGAGTTATCTGTGTAAAAGGAAAATGTAAGTAAGGCTTGTGGTACCCTGGCATTTCCCGGGGAGTGGGATGGTAATCTGGCCCTATCATTGTGATAGAGTTTTGCTTTTCCTTTTAAACTGAAATATTTCATGTCCTGTGAAGTACACAGAGCTTAAGGGAACAGCCTGATGGACTTCTGCATCTGTACACACCCCTGTAACTGTATCTCAGATTGACCTTAGAACACTTCCAGCGGCCAAGGAGGCTCCCTGATGTGCCATCCCAGTTAGCTTCCCCCAAGGGTAAAAACTGTTCTGGACTCTATCACCTTAATTAACTATTCCTCTTTTTAATTCATCTAAATATGTTCTCTTTTGAGTCTCATGTCTTTCAACTCTATGAGATTCAACCACAAAGAGGCACGTATCAGAGTTCTTTCTTCCTCATTCTATGTAATAGTTTACCACAGAACATTGTATAATTTATTTACCTATTCTACTGTTGACAGACATTTAGGTTGTTTCAAGTTTGGGTCTATGATGTGTAAAACAGCTCTGGACATTATTACATATGCTATGTAAATGAGTGAACCTAAACATTTATTTCTGTTGGATAGATAATCAGAAATGGAACTGATAGATTACAGCACAGACATATGGTTAGCTTTAATAAGCACAGCCAAAGAGTTTTCTAAAGTGGTGGCACCAATTTGCATTCCCACTGGCTGAGAATGAGAGTTCCAGTGGCTCCACATCCTCCCCAACACTTGCTGCTATCAGTCTGGTGGATGTGTAGCAGCATTTCATTGTGGTTCCAATGTACATTTCTCTGATGATTCATGATGGTTAGCACCTTTGTGTTTGTTTCTTGGTCATCTTGTGACGTGACAGGAGATTTGAAAGGAGAAGATCGGAAAGCATCACCTTCCCTTTCCTCTTAGCAGACAATCTGACTCCTCCTTTACAGAGAAGATGAAGTCTGTGGAGCTGTGGCTGCCCCCATGCCTGGCCATATCACTACACTCAGTTGCTTCCATCACGTATCCTTCCCTCTCCTCTTTCAGGAGAATAGGTGAGCTCCTCCTTCAAGGGCTGTCCACCACATTCCCTCTCTCTTCTGCAAATCCCCAGCTGTGGGCTCCTTTCCCTCCACTGAGAAACCTGCTCAAGTCTTCCCTGTCCCAGCAACCACATACTCACCACTCCCTCCCTCGACTCCAACACATGCCACAGGCCATGACCTCTCTCCCGTCTCCCCTGGCTAAGTCCCATGCTCACTGTCTATTCCTTCCCTCCTGTGGGCTGCTCTCCACACCATGGAACAGGTGCCACCACTGCCACTTCAGGGACACAGCCCTGACCCAGGCTGTAAGCTGTCCTCATCATTAAAGCCAACAGGGGCATATTTGGGCCCGCACCTTGCTTCACCACTCACATTTCAGACGGCTACTTTCTTCTCAGAATTGTCTCCCCCTTAACTTCCATGACCCACATTCTCTGCTGCTGCTTAAATGTCTCTGCAGACTCCTCTGTTTCTTCAGGTTGGGGTTTCACCAGTCTTTTTCTAACTCTACACATTTTTTCTTACATCAATTCCACTCCAGTGTCCTTAACTACCATCCATATGCTGAGGCAACTGAACCTCTATTACTACATATAATTCAGATGATCACCCCAGAGCCCCTTCTTGAGCCCTTGGCTGAATACTAGACATCACTTAGATATGCCATGGGCGTCTCACACTCAGAAGCCTCAGGTCTGAATGGGAGACTTTGCACGCATCTGATTTTCCTTCATTATTTCCAGTTTTTACAAATGGTACCACAAGGGAGATTTTGCACACATTTGATTTTCCTTAATTATTTCCAGTTTTTACAAATGGTACCACAAGCTCTCCAAGCCAGAAACCTGAGAGCCCTTCTTCACTCTTCCCTGTCATTTAATTGCTATGTCTCTGTTGCTGTTGTGTCCACTACTGATCAATATCTCAGCTGATTAACTCAACAAATGTGGCTTCCTGGTCATTTGAAGGAAAGGATAATATATTGTCACAAAACAAAAAGCAAACTAAGACATGCTGTGGGACCACATTCCTTACCCTGCTCCTCATGAGTGCAAACTGGTTTTCTTTAGTATGTCAACTCCTAACAGTTGGGAGTAGAAACCTGTTGTCTACGATTTAAAGAACTGTAAAGCCATGCCTGAGCTTGGGGAGAAGGAGTGTCATGATCCATTAGTTATGTCTGCTGTGGGCACAGAGAGGAGTAGGGAGTGTATGGCTTCCAAGCTCTGCATGTGTTAACTATGGGTTTCATGCTGCGAAGAATATTCTTACTTTCTTATGTGTCTGATTAAAACCTGCTAACCTTTCAAGATTGTTCATCATATCTCCCCCTGATTTCCCAGTTCACACCCATCTATCAACTTCCTGATCTCTCAAATGCTTCCTTTGTACATTTTATATTTTCACTCATTATTATCATTTGCTTTTAGCAATTGCTCCAGGCAGGCAAATCTTACTCTGAGAATATACTTTAAATTCCTTGTGCACAGAGGCCATGTATATTTTGTTGCTTTAGGCCCAGAGCAGAGTGGAGCTCTTCAGCAGGGCTCAGTAAATTCTTAGTGCCTTATACACAGGACACCCTTCCTGACCCTCTCAGGAGGCCTGAGGAGCACACTCACCGAGCAGTTGGTTGGCAGAAGAGGTGGTGAGGTTAAACTGCTGTTCCAGGTATTTCCCCAAGAAGGCAGCAAAGCCAGCCACCACTGCAATCTCCATGCAGGCAGCCAGGATGATGCAGGTGAACACAGGGTTTGAGAGCAGATGCTTGGTGACCTTCGGGATCACTGCAGGGAGAGAGAAGGCAGAGGGTCAGGGTCAAGGTCATACCCTGTGCTAACCTCTTACAGCCTCCTGCTCCTGAGGCCCCTTCTTGCCCTGCTCTTGTCCATTTCAGCAAACAGCCTCCAGAGGCACCCGGTGGCTCAGGCCAGAATCTACACCCCATAAGTCATCCATGATTGTGAAAGCTCTGGCTTCAGAACACATACTGACATGTTGCCAATTACTAGCTCCTATGAAAACAGGAGAGAGACTACACCCGGACTTTTCTTACAGTTCACTAGACACACGAAGCATTTTTTTAAAGCAATCAGAAGATATTTTCATCCTCTACTAACGAAGAGTTTGGGGTTTGTTTCTCAAAAGAACAAAACCCTGTGTGTGTGTGTGTCTGTGTGTGTGTGTGTGTGTGTGTGTGTGTATAAATATAAATATCAATATATTTAAGTATATGGCAATATACCTATTGATGGATCTATATATATGTGTGTGTGTTAAGAAAATATACTTAATTTTAGCAGTTTCAAGAAAGATATGAAATTCTTGTGCTCTTCAAAATATGTAGATGCCTAATCAAACCCCTTCTTGCCATCTTAATGGCTATCTCTCTGGCAAAAGTTTCCATCAGCTCTCACTTGGAGACCATCAGAGCCACCCAACTGGAGTCTTGGTTTTCACTCTTGATCCAATATAATCATTCCCTGAGTAGCAGTCAGCGAGATCAGCTCAAATCAGTTTCCTGCTCAAAACCCCCGAACGGTCAAAATCCACACGCCGTGCCATGGCCCGAGGTCTACCCCTCAGTGACCTGATCACACCCCTGGCTCCTCCCGTTCCACCCTCCAGTCCAGCCCCAGTGGCTCTTGCTATTTCTCCCCTGCACCCAGGTCCTCCCCACCCAGGTCTTTGTCCTTGGGGCTCTTCTCCACACAAGAATGCGGCTGGGCACAGTGGCTCACGCCTGTAATCCCAGCACTTTGGGAGCCAAGGTGGGTGGATCACAAGGTCAAGAGATTGAGACCATCCTGGCCAACATGGTGAAACCCCGACTCTACTAAAAGTACAAAAATTGGTTGGGCATGGTGGCATGCACCTGTAATCCCTGCTACTCAGGAGGCTGAAGCAAGAGAATCCCTTGAATCCAGGAGACAGAGGTTGCAGTGAGTCTAAATCATGCCACTGCACTCCAGCCTAGTGACGGAGGGAGACTCTGTCTCAAAAAAAAAAAAAAAAAAAAAAAGAATGCTTTGCCTGTAGATCTTTGCTGAGTGTTCCCTTCTCCTTTCTCCTTAGGGGGTCTATTCTCATCACCCAGTCCACCCTAGAAGCCTCCCACTCAGTCCTGGGTGATCAGGGCTTCTTTGAGAGCTGGTGATTGGCAAAAGTGCTCTGAGGTTCATGCACCACTTTAAATAATGACGGAGCCAGAAAGCAGGAATTTCTGAGGTCTTAAAGCATGGAGTTTCATATGCCATTAAGACTTCCCCTTATATTGGTGCTTTTAAAATAGGAGATTCGTTTTTTTAAAATCTTTTGAAAACAAGCACATTATTTGGATATTCCCAGCAAACAGAATCCGTGGCATGTGGTCTTCAGCCAAGTCTCCTACATTATGGTATGACGTATCCTAGTAGTGTGCAAGAGAGCTCTGGGGCACCAGGACAGCCCTGTCATTTCAATATCTGTGCCATGATTTTAATGTGTATTTACAATAAAGCTGAAATACAGCTGATGCATCTGATGTGTGGTTTCACGGCTGTTATGGTTTAAGACGCTGCTAGGTTACAAAAATTAAGTAGATTTAAAGTTATTTAAAGAGAAGTCTTGGGAGAGAGATCCAAGATGGCCGCGTAGCAGCAGCTCAGGATTGTAGCTCCCAGTGAAAGCGCAGAGAGGGAGTGGATGCCGCAATTGCAGACGAATTTTTGATGCCCACAGACTGGGAGATTCCTGGAGAAGGAGCCACACGGGTCGCCAGCGCAATTCTTTTGGGCGTCGCGGCGCTTCTCGGTGCGGCGTGTACGGGACTGGTTGCCCTTTTAGTCGGGCTCGGCTGGTCCCATCCCCACAAGGAGAACAGCAATTGGAAGCGCTGAGGACGGGGAAAGCACAGCTGAACCCGGGAAGGCCCAGCTCTG